>VDFB02076967.1:0-13151 GCA_007258455.2 Sequoia sempervirens | reverse complement strand
CATGTTATCCAAAAATTTTCTTGTGATGTGCTATGTATCCTCATCACCAATAAGGTGAGATTGAAAACATACTAAGGGCTTATCTAGCCTATCCCACAAATCATCAAATATAGTAGGGAAGGACATAGGTAAGCCTAGGAGGGTTGTACATGATCCGACATTTGATAATTCAATAGTTGTTTAGATAGGACTTATGTTAGTTTTCCTTGAAGAAATCACCTTAAAATAATTTTGAAAATTTTGACAAACAATATTATCAAAATAATGGGCTAGGTTGTCAAGCTCATAATTTTTTAGAGAAATAAATTTCAACACATGTAACTACAAACTAATAATGTATTATAGTCACAAAATATAAAAAATAATAATTTAAAATTAAATTTGAGAATGTGTTTTATTTAAGTCCTAATTTAATTTTACCCTAAAATATAGCTAGTTTTGAGAAAAAAGGAGGGTTTTTCTACTATTCCAAAGTAGATTAAAATATAAAATATAAATATTCTAAGTGTTTTAACTTATGAAATACTTTATCTCCTAAAATAATACTAAGGGATAAGGTGTGAATTTATCAATTATAAAATTTAGAAATTAAAATTTGACAAACTAACTACATATAGTGAGAAATTAACCTAACACCAAAGTATAGATATCACTATCTAGTATGTGGAGCTATAATTCATGGACATTAGTGCAATGAATTATCATTTTTTATTCAGAATACAATAATTGAGCTACGAATTATATTAAAAGCAAAAAAATTACATCCTTTTAGCCCATATTAATACTGGGCAAGTTCAATTGGCACAGAGTGCCTGCAACCATCCTTACAAAATATACCAAAACGTACCAAAATTCCGCCCCAGGTCATGGATTCGATTGCCAGTTCATCAGTGCATCGCTGGCCTCATGGCCTATACAAAACATCAACCACCCCACCTGCATTCGCCCATCATTCTTCTTCATCATAGAACCTAGTGGATTCCACCAGGTTCGTAAACTCCTGGCACCACTCCATGCCCTTCTACTTCATTCAATCCCAGCTGCCTACACAGAAATTTGTATCCAATCATTGCCCATCACCTGTGGTGCTCCAGACCTTCTGCTGTCACATCCATGATGAAGGGAAGCCACTCCACCTCTATGCCTTGTAGGAACATTTTTTCGATGTCGTCCAGCAGTGGAATCCCCACTCCCAGCTGCTCCACCGCCACCACATCCACATCATCGAGCAAAATTGTTGCGTTGAAGACCATCCTAAGCAAAAACAGGCACAACAGTTTCGGTAGATTTAGGTCTAACAATGACACGAGAAAACAAGAGGCAATGTCAGAGTTTTCCCTTGTCTAGTTGTTTGAAAAATAGAACTTCTTTTTTATCACCATCCTCATAGCTTCCAAACATAGAATTCCTTTATTCAAGCATATCTTCTTGAACCTCTAATCCGTAATGAAGCCTGAGAAGGCTGATTACTTTTTTGAGCATCCTAGCTTGATCAAAGTGTCCATCTTTTGAAAACATCTACATACATCTTGATGCTTCATTTCTTAATATAGTCGCTTGCCATTGAGACGTTCGAAGAGCCAACTATCCTCATTAATTCTATCTACCTCCATTTTCACTACCACTTATTTTCATACGGTTCCTTGGAGGTGGCATTCAATTTCCTTAGAAGGGACGTACTTCAATTTCCAAGTTTTTTCTATTGGAGAGACCTGGCTGTATGCTTTCATCATTACTGGTCATTCCACTAACAATTTCTCCCAAGTCTAATCCTCCCATTCTGATGCCACCAAATCTTGTAAATGAAATCCATAGCAGCTGAATTTGGAATTCATTTAATGTTTGAGTCCCTGGATGTAGATACGACTCATGCGGTTGATCATGTTCCCAACTCCGATGGTGAGAACAAAGGCCCTGGTGTCAGGGCTTGTTAAATCTCCTCTCCTTGGGAATTCTTACAACCATATGGGTGATAAGCCTTGTAGGTAGGTGTGATGTAATGATCTACGCCAACTTCTTCCTGAGGGTTGCCCATGAGCCCAATCTGGTGCAATGAATTATCATTGATTTATGTATTCTAGTCTTTTATGTATTGTCATCACAAAAAATATAGAACTTAATTATATGGTCATATTTTTAGCTTCCCTCCATAATGAGAAAAAATACAAGCACAACAAATACAAATATGCTAGATAACACAAAAGCAGAGCTAAACCACAAATAAAAAGGATGGAAAAAGGAAAGAGAAGTACAATCAAACTTCCATATAATTGAAAAGGTTTTAAACTTATAACATGGATAAGAAAAAAATTTGGATTGCTTGGGATTTTATCATGGATGGTCAAGCTCCTAGGCTTTTTCTACTATTCTAAAGTAGATTAAATAATAGAATAGAAATATTCTATGTTTTAACTTATGATATACTTTATCTCCTAAAATAAAACTAAGAGCTTAGGTGGGAATTTATCAATTAAAAAAGTTAGAAATTAAAATTTGACAAATTAATCATTGGTGTAAATTCACCTCCCAGGAGCACAATCTACAAAATAAACACCCTCACAAATACGAGAGAAGAAACATGCTATTTCACCAATGAGTGAATAAATTGAGATGGTAAATTACATAGTGTACATTCCTTTTTAAAGGCATGAAAAATGCAATGGGTGAAAAACTACTCGATATGGGAAAAAACCACCCAAGTAATTAACCTAAGTTAAAATTAACACTACACTAACACCCCCCCTTAAGTGAAAACTTAGAGAGATTATTATGCAAAATGGGTCTCATCTACAAGGCCATGTTAGGCACCCATGCACAACTACTATGCAATGCAATGCACCTCCCAAAACGTAGAAAAGGAGAAAAAACTTGAGGGAGAAAACTCCTCTCCAAAAGAGAAAATAAAAAAAAGATGCATGGATGGAGGACTCAATAACACCCACCAAGGACTACATACATCATCTATATAAAATCAATACCCTCCCATAAGAGGGAAAGAGAGAGACTATGTAGCCCCCCCACAAAGTGTAATCACCTGCCAAAATGGTAAGTTCTTGAAGACAAAACATGATCCAATATTGACAAACTTGTCTCCCTTTTGGAAGAAACAAAACAAAGTACAAATGTAGGTATGCTTCCCATTCTGGATAGTAATTAGCAAGTTTTAAATCCAAATGTAGGATGATAATGTCTCTGAAATCTACTCATGTGTTTCCAAGACCTTGGAAGATGATGCCATGAACCAATCAAGAACATGCCCAATCACAATAGAAGGTGACAAACAAGGTACCATTGGTAACTGATTTTGAACATTCTCTAAAGACAAAGATGGAGTGACAAGATTTGTACCACAACTATCATCAAATAGGAAAATTAATCCTTCAAATGTGTCTTCCAAGTTTAAAATATGATATTCCACGAACAATGAACCAATGTATGACAAATAGGAATCCCGATCAGGAAGACAATGATAATCATATTGCCTAGGAATGATGGAAGTACTTAATGAAGGTGAATCAACTATCTCTGATAAAGAATCAAGAACCTCTGAAGCAACTAGAACCTCATATGAAGTCTCAAAAACCTCCAAAGGATCACAAACATGGTTTATCTTCTCTAAAGAATAAAGAGGCACATTGGTATTGGAAAGAGGATCATCGAGAGATGGCAGAGTATCATGATCTCCATATGATTCTCAAATGTAAGTCCAAAGAGCATAAGGGCACTCAAAATGAACAAGTGAATCCAAAAGGTCATCATCATTTATATGCTAAAAAATAACTCTAAAGACTCTAGCCCTATATCCTTTCCAAATCATATACCCACAACGTGTGCCTAGAATAGGAATTTCATTATACAAATATGGAAATATATTCTACTCGCTAAGATGAGTGAGAATAAATTCACTCCATTTCCTAAATTTCCCTTTCTTCAAAGAAACCATTACAATTGACAATTCTTCAAAATATTCAAAGATAGTGCTTTCACAAGTATAAAAACTTCCAAAAAAGAACTCTAAAGCTAAAAAACATGATTTGGTACAAAAATTTGGTGGGGCCCATTTCCTGATCTCCATGCCAACACCAAGCAAACTCCACCAAGTCTAGACAACACAACATCATACAAACCACCAATCACCACACATGCTCACAACAACCAAAGGAAGAGAGCTATATATGAACACAAAAGGACTCCTATGCTTGGAGAATGTGGGATAATTTATCCCCTTTGAGGAAAAAACACAACCCCAAATAACACTACCACTAAAAAAGGAAACTCTAAAGTGAATATTTATGAAAAAATTTAGAATGCTAAAGTCTTGAGACTTTAGATAGATTTACGGCCAACACCTAGCATAGGGAAAATTTGCAGCCTCAAAATCTTATCGCCTAAGCAAGATAGATTGTCTAAATGGCTAGAAAATGGGTGAATTGTGCCTTAAATAGAGGAATGAATCGCAACAAAAAAGAGCATGCTAAATCAACAAATCGAACTTCTCTTCAATAGAAAAAATAAAAAATAAGGCAACTTTGAAATTTAATAAATTTCAAATGCCAAAAAAAATCTTCAACAAATAAATGATCTCAAACTCCGATGACAACTCTCAGTTGAAGGAGTTGCAAATAGTCGGCTCTTATACCATGTTGCTGGAAACCATCGAGCCTAGGATCACCATTTGCAATAAAAACCTTCACAAATATGAGAGAAGAAACATGCTATTTCAACAACGAGTGAATAAATTGAGGTTTTAAATTACATACTATATAGGCCTTTTAAAGGCATGGAAAATAAAATGGGTTAGAAACTACCTGATACGGGAAAAAACCACCCAAGTAATTAACCTAAGTGAAAACTTAATACTACACTAACACTAACTACACATAGAGATAAATGAACCTAGCACCAAAGTATAGAGATCACTATCTAGTATATGACTATAATTCATGAACTTTGGTGCAATGAATTATTTTTTTATTTATGTCTTGTAGTCTTGTTTATGTATTTTCATCACAAAAGAAAAATATAGAACTAAATTATATGGTCATATTTTAGCTTCCCTACATAACAAGAGGAAAAATATAAGCACAACAACAAATACAAAGATGATAGATAACAAAAAATAGATATAAACTATTTAAAATAAATAAAAGGATTAAAATAAATAAAAAGGAAAAAAGAAGTGCAATCAAACTTCCATACAATTAAAATGAATTTAAACTTATAACTTTGTCATGGATGGTCAAGGTCCTATTTATCTTTTAGTTTTCACATGCAATCAATGATGTAGAAAAAATAAAAATGTGCTCCCTACTCTAAGTGTGTCTAGAATAATAGAAATCAATTGAAATATTAGTAATATTATATTTAGAATATGTAATAGACTAGTGTGCATGATTGTCAAAAGGAAATAGGAAACCCAACAAGTACCAATGACACCAAATAGTTTACATATGCTACTATAAAATGAAAGAAAGTAGTAATGACTTGAATACAATCACTGAACACTAATAAAAGGAGATAAAAAACTACAAGTACCACAAGTAAGATGTCATAAAAAATTCTAAGGAAAAATTTCTTGGATAGTATATTACTCAAAGAACCTTTCAATGCTAGTAAAGAGTATTAATAATAATAACATGAAAGCTTGAAAAAGAGAGAACTTGATTTCCAAGAGTGAAGAGAGCTTGAATGATTGATATATTGAATTATTTTATCTGAAATAGAGGTATAATGGAAATGAAATGATAAAAATTGTGGGACTCTCTTTCACCTTTAGGGTTTTGGGCCTAAAAGGAGAGAGACAGTCTTCACACACTTCACTCAAGAAAAAACCCTTGAGAGGAAGAGATCTTCCAAGAGGGTTGTCTCAAGAGAGGAAGAGATCTTCCAAGAGGGTTGTCCTAAAGGCTAAATGAAATCTAATGAGGAGTTCACCACCAAGTTTAGACTTGGAAAAGACAATGTGATGCAAGTTGTAAGACAAAACCCTAGTTTAATGCAATGAATTAGAAAATTCCTTAGAAATAAAAGTAAAACATAACAAAAAATCAAAAAATTAAGTGATGTGCACATGGAAACCTTGAAGTAACTGGAAACAGCTCTAGAATTCTAGAGATTTTCACTTTCCACATTCGGCACCCACAGAGCTAAAACCATGAGGAATTTGAAGATGATGGAAACTACAGCCTCATCTCATTTTGTCTCAGAGATTCTAGTATTTTTTCAAAATTTTTGAATCGGGATTAAAATTTTTCCATCCCCCATGAAAATTGGTTTTTTTCTTCTCTCTAAAACAACATTTTAAAAAGTGAAGCACAATCAGACATAATGTATAAATTTTTCTAAGGAAGGATAAAATTCCAATTCTTCAATTTAGATTTTGTAACTTTGATATCCTGGTGCTTCCAATTAGTTAGATAGTTTTTATTGAATATTTTTCTTTAACTCAAGTTTCAAAGTCAAACCACCAATTCGCATATACATGTAGCCATATAAAACTTTTTTATATATCGAATTCAATTTTTTGTTAGATCAAGGGACTCCCCAATATCTAGTGTAATCATATTTTTCAATTCTCTTTGATAATCTAATTATTTTTCCACATGTGCTTAACAAAGACCTTCATTTTTGATGAAAACCCATGTTTAATAAAACTAAAACACAAATACATAATAAAACCAAAACATATTAAAATTATATTCATTAGATAGCTCATTTCGAGGACTACCTAATTCCAATTGGGTTTGTGAAGACTCCTCCATTTTCATCCTCAACCTGAGCTTCGAAGTGTAAAAATTTAGGTTTTTATTGTGTTTCGTGAGGGGAGAATGAGGGAATAAGCGGAGTTCATATGAACCCCTAGGGTTTCGCTCGAACCACCTTCAATATGCATTTCCTTTTGTTATTTTGGGAGGGAAATGTGGGCCCAATAATTAATGGGGTCACTTGAACCCTAGTTTGGGTGAACCCCTTTTGGGTTCAATCAAACTTGTTGGTTCATTCCAACCCCTAAAACCATTTTTTTTGCCATGGGGTCATTTTTTTTCTTAGTTTTCCTTCCTCCATCAAATTGTAAACCACTATTGTGGCTTCAAATCTATCCCAAGTTTCATATAGGGAGTTCATTTTGGGAAAAGTGGGTACAAATATGCAAACAGACCGGGTAAATAGGACCATAGTGGGACTCCCATTTTCCACTCTTGGCGAATCGCATTCCATTCCCGCTTTTGGAAATTGAAAGTTTTGATCTACAATTCAACACCTTCCCTTTCCTTCCAACTTGACTTCTAGATCTGAATCTATGAAAAACACCTGCAAAATAGAATTCAACTTGATTTGCTAATATGGGGGGTTTTCCTTGGTCAAACCCCTAGTTTGGTAATTAAACCTTGATGGAAGTAATGAAATGTGCATGAAAATCCTAGCCTTAAGTGTGTCTAAGACTAAGAAATATGAAACATGATGCAATCCTATTCTAATGTGCAAGAATATGATGCAATAATAGAAATGTAAAGGTGAATGACTCACTTGTGGTGATCTCTAATCACTCCAAATGAGCTCTAATGATGCTTATAACTTCCTTAGGCTGAATGTAGAGTGATAATGAAAGATGGAATCACTTAGGAAACAAGTCTTTAGGCTTGGCTTGATGGCTAGTTGCATCTCCCCAACCTAGAATCCATCATGATTCACCATAGAAAACCATGATAAACCCTTGAAAATGCTAGATCTTGATTGAAAGTGAGCTTGAAGACTTGCAAAAATAATTTAATGTTGCTCCAATGCTTCAACTTTACTTGCTTTTGGAATTAGAATGCTCTTGTGAAAGCTTGCTTAAAGATTCTTGATGGTTATCTCTTGAAAAATGATTGCTCAAAAATCCTTAGAGTTGATAAAAATGAATTAGAAAATTGCTTTTATAGGCATTACCACCTAATTGACCGTTATTTAGATCTTAAAGGCTGACATCCATCAAAATTTGAATTAAAAACATAAATTTCCCTTTCAAAATTGAAAAATTCCCCAAATGGGACTCATTTGCCACCCTTGATGAATGGGTCCCACTTAAGGGGACTCATTCACCCAAGGTGGAAAATGAGTCCCACCTTAGCTTTTTGAGGTGGGTTTTTGAAATTTTCAGGGATTTGAGTGATTTATGGGTTTTTTCAGTGAAATGAGACTCAAGATCTAAAATAATGGGTCTTAGGGGCCTATAAATGATGATTGAAAGGATAATTAATGTAAGGGTGCCAAAATAGGTCCAAATTAAGTGTGAAATTGCCTCATTTTAAAGAGCATACATTTTTCTACACTACAAGAAGATGAAGAGGTAGTTCCCACTAATGTGTATGGATTCAGGTAATCCCCACTAATATGAGCATTCACATGCTTTTATTACACACATGATCAACAATACAAAATTTATAATTATTAATTCATAATGTGTGGTAAAAACTACTTTTATAAGGTGATTAGCCACATGGAGGGTTCATAATTGGTGTTTTATGTGATATGCTAATGTGATGTGTGGTTGGATTATAGTTATAAGAAACTACTATTTCATGACTTAGTCGAATAGTTTTACTATTTTTTTTTCTTGAACATAGACACACACATGTATATTTATTTGTTTGAATAAACCAAGATTACTCATGGTTACAAAATCACTTATGATAAATTGAAGGAATTTTACATTGTTGATATGCAATAGTTAGAGAAATTATAGAATACGGATATGTCGTGGATTGAAACTTTGCAAAAGGTTCCAAATACCTTATTGTATTGAATCTATTCTAATTTTAAATAATATAGTAGTGTTATTTTATCTCTTGAAAGGGTTTCACATGCAATTTTTTTGTCTTGTGTAATATTGTGGATGCATATTGTTCTATTTACTTTCTAACATGTTGTTAGATATATTTTACAAGCATTTTTTACTTATCTGTAGATATAATAATCTTAATTTTTATCATCCCACTTTATTAGTTATCTAAAATTTAGGGGTTGATATATCCAACAAAATCTACGATCGTAGGGCCAACTCCATGACTTTGTAAATTATTGTAGGATAAAACATAATAGAATATGTCACTTCTAGAATAACCTTGTTTTAACCTAAAATCACAATCTTCAAACCCTTGACATAGTCTCATAAGATCTTATCGAATTGCTCACAAAAAAAAAGTTTTTCCTAATCTATTTTGGGGTTAAATAAATTCATCTAAGTATGTCACTTTTCAAGTATATAACCCTCAATTTTAGGTTATTAATAATTATAATATATATACATACATAATATTATAATAACTTAGGTCTATTAAAAAAAAATTAATGACCTTTATTTATTATACTAAAAAAATAATAAATTATGTTAGAAAATATTAAAAAGTATAGTAGATACCACATGGATATCATTATATTAATGAAGGAAAAATAATTTTGATAAATACACCAAAAGAAATGCATTGTATATATGTTTACATTTTTTATTAGTACCAATTTAAAAAGTTAATATTAAATAAAATATTTAATAAAATTTACTAAAAATATTTGTGCACTAAATATTGAAGTCAATGATCTATTCTAATAAATTATAAAAATATTTTAATTGTATTAAAATTTACGCATTACACTAAAATGTCACTCAATAAAATAAATACGAATAAAGTATTTTTTTTAAAAGGATACAAATAATTCCATTAAATTTTTTAAATATATTTATATAAAATACCATAACCCATTACTCTACATCACCCTTAAATTCATATTAGAGTTCATGTTCTCTTTCAAGAATTCATAGAATATTATATCTGTAATGAAAGTAATGTATTGCACTAAAATTTCATGAAATAAAAAATGTAAAAGAAAAATAAATATTTAATAAAAAAATGATATATTAGATGTAGTGACAACTCATTACTTTACATCCTTTAATCCTTCATCAATTGTTTGGTATAAAAGAGTAGGTGAATAATCACTATATTAGGTCCATATATATGTATAAGTGTATCAAGTGTAATTTAATTTAGGTATAAGATGAGAGCACAATAATGTCTAGAAGTAGGACATACTATTTTGTTTTCATGTCGCTAAATGGATAAAAGAATAGGTGAATAATTACTATATTAATATATGTATATATAAGTATGATAAGTTTGTAATTTATTTTAGGTATAAGTGTATCTAGGCTAAAGCATAATAGTATATGCCATTTTTAGGATGACCTTGTTTTTACCCTAAATTCACATTCTTAATTGTAAAATCTTGGGGAGTTTGATATAAAGGGTTACATCAAATCCCCCTGGACTTAAGTCAAACCCTTGACATAGTCTCATAAGATACTATTAAAATGTCCAAAAAAAAAATTGTCTTATATTTTTGAGGGTTAAATGAAAGTCATTGAAGATGTCACTTTGCATGTATATAGCACTCAATTTTATCTTTTGAAGAAGTATAATATATATTTTTTATCTTACTTTTTAAATTTTATGATAACTTAGTTCCATTAAGAAATAAAAATGACCTTTATTCATGATACTAGAAAAATAATATCAACATAATTTTGATAAAACATGGATTTCATTATATTAATGAAGGAAAAATAATTTTGATAAATACATCAAGAGAAATGTGTTGCAATATAATATATGTTTATTTTTTTTAATATTGATTTAAAAAGTGAATATTAAATAAAATTTAATAAAAATCTATTATAAAATATTTGTGGACTAGATATTGGAGTCAATGATCTATTCCAATAGATTATAAAAATATTGTATTCGTATTAAAATTTATACATTACACTAAAATGTCACTCAATAAAACAAAGAAGAATAAAGTAAAAAAGATAGAAATAATTCTTTAAGAAAATTTTGAATATCATAAATTGAATTTATATAAAAATTACATAACCCATTCCTTTACATCACCCATAAATTCATATTGGAGTTAATGATCTATTCCAAAAATTCATAGTTGTAATGAAAGTTATGTATTACACTAAAATATCATGAAATAAAAATGTAATAAAATGATATAAATAATTATTTTGAAAATTTTGAAATTATAAATTAAATGTAGTCACAACACATTACTTTACATCTTTTAATTCTTGATCATTTGTTTAGTATAATCATACAATGTTTCAAATATTAAAAAGTGCTAATTTTGGGGACTTAATAATGCTTAAAAGTAGGACACACTATTGTGCTCTCATATTTCTAAGTGGATAAAAGATTAGATGAATAATCATTCTATTAGGATATGTATATGTATAAGAAGAATGAGTGTAATTTGATTTAGGTATAAGATGAGAGCTCAATAATGCTTAAAAGTAGATGCACTATTGTGCTCTCATGTTCTTAAGTGAATTAAAGAATAGATGAATACTCACTATATTAGGATATGTATATGTATAAGTATTAAAGTGTAATTTAATTAAAGTATAAGATGAAAATTAAATATGTAAAAGGATAAGTAGAAGAATAAATAAAAGTTCCCTAAGTAAATTTTCATAAATAATAATTTATTTCATTTTATTACATTTTTGTTTCATGATATTTTAGTGTAATACATAACTTTCATTACAAATATATTAAATGTAGTCACAAATCATTACTTTACATTTTGTAATTCTTGATCACTTGTTTGGTATAATCATACAATGTGTCAAATATTGAAAAGTGCTAGTTTTGATGTCTCAATACTGCCTAAAAGTAGGACACACTATTGTGCTCTCATGTCTCTCTAAATGGATAAAAGAGTAGGTGAATAATCATTATATTAAGATATGTATATGTATAAGTACAAGTGTAATTTAATTTAGGTATAAGTTGAAAGCTCAATACTACTTAAAAGAAGGACACGCTATTATGCTCTCATGTCCTTAAGTGGATAAAATAATAGATAAATAATCACTATATTAAGATAGGTATATGTATAAGTACGAAACTGTAATTTAATTTAGGTATAAGATGATAACTAAATATGTAAAAAGATATGTAGAAGAATAAATAAAAGTTCCCTAAATAAATCTGTCCCCGAGAACTTTCTATTTGTCATGTATGGCTGTTGATCCCAGATTTCAGTATTGATTTAATCTTTGACAAAGTGGAACAGTGCAAAAAGGAATGAAAAGGAATGATTAGAATACATGTATGACGAATTGTATATCAATATTTGTTTTGTCTACTGTATTCTTTCCGTATAAAGCATATAATGTTGGAATGTTCAAGCTTCGACGTACAACCACCATTAAAAAAAATAGATCTCCGTTCCTGAGAATAAAAGCGAATTTTAGATGTACTCAGGAAATGTTAGGCAGCAGCAGAGCATGAATCAATTGATAAACTGAAGGTGGACATAAACTGCTTTGTATTCTCGTGAAGTCACATGTACCAGAAACTGTTTATAGCCAATGACACCTGTGCATGTGCCTAAGCATAGCTAGTCAAACCACCCTGGAGCTCTGAGACTCTCTATATTAAATAGATCTCTTCCTCATCCTCCTCATCATGTACTTTCATTCCTTACAATTCCAAGCTCAGAATTATAAAATAACTTCATTGCATAGTATACCAAGCTCAGCTATATAAATTGGGCTTGGTGTTATCTAGTTATACCCATTGTCTGCCCCTTGCCCGTGCCCTTGCTAGCTGAAGTCCAGACAATGGAAGCTCTACCTTGTGCGAGAGGTTTCCTTCCTGTTATTATATTAGTTTGTATGATTTCCTCACTTAGAGAATGCAATGCAGCTAGATTAATGGGCACCGGGCTTGGCACTTTTAGTGGCCAGAAGTTAGATAATAATTCTTCCGACAAAAATAATCTAATATTCAACGTGCAATCATATGGTGCTGTAGGCGATGGAGTTACAGACGACACAGAGGTGATGATGAAGACTAAGCGCCTCTACAATCCCATATCCTTTATTTTCTTTCTCAAGAAAAGGAGATAGATATGGAAGATAAGTTATAAGATAGAGTTTAGAGTGTGTTGTTTAAATTAAAATCATCATGTAAAATTTCTGATTATTTGATTCAGGCATTTAAATCGACTTGGAAGGCTGCATGCGAATGCGAAGTTGAATCTGCAGTACTTGAGGTTCCTGAAGGATACTCTTTCCTGATTCAATCTCTGATGTTCTCAGGACC
>VDFB02076966.1:0-32598 GCA_007258455.2 Sequoia sempervirens | reverse complement strand
TCTCCCACTCTCTCCCATTCCCACTCCCTCTCCCTACCTATCTCTCAAGTCTCTCCCTCTCACCCTACCTAGCTAAGTCCCCCTCACTCTAATCCCTTCTCTCCCACTCCCTCTATTTTAAATTCTCACTTCCACCCCCTCTCCCTCTCTCTGGACTCTCTCTCTCTCTCTCTTAAAATTCTCCTTCCCTCTAAAGACATACATAAATACATACAAGCATTATACATATGTACATAAAATCCTACATCCATACAATATACATGCACTAATACATATAGGCATACATACATACATACACACAAGGATATATACATACATACATGACACACTAGCATACATGTACATAAAAACATACAAATATATCAACAAGCATTCAATAGAGTGGAATTTAACATTAACAGACATAACGCGAGCACATTATAATGTGCACGTGTTATGTCTTTCTTGACATGTATCCCAAATAAGCAAAAATGTCAAACTTAGGACATAACGTGAGCATGTTATAACACGCTCGCATTATATTTTGATTTGGGAATCCCCAAGCCTTAGAATTGGTATTTTCCTTGGAATACCAACCCAAAGGATTGGAGGGCATTCCCAATGACCAGAGACGTGTTTTTTGCAAATTCTACAATTTTCTCAAATAATTGGGTTCGTGCTCACCGTCAGGATTGCATCTGGTTCAATATCGACAAAATCGAACACATGGGTAATGTTAGGTTCTCTCCTAGCTATCCAACAACATAATTTTTTTCACTTTTTAACAATGTTAAGCCTTTCATCCATAATTTCTTTTGTTTGTATGTCTCTTTTTCGCCAAAAAGTAGTGTTTGGTGTTTTTTTGGTTATAAATTAACCATTCATCGAAATTTCAAATAAATAACATTTTTAGAAACTAGACTCCATTCTACATTTAAAAAAGAAAAATCAATTACCTTAAAAAATCTTTAGGGGGAGCACGGCCAAAATTCTACTTTTCAGGAAGTTCCCACTTAGAAAATTAGTAAAAAATCAAATATTCATTAAAAAATTATCAAAAAAAGCATGCATCAACTAGATACTATTAGCTAACTTTTGACTATAGCGATTTTAAAAATACTACAAAAAATTTCACCGTGCTCGGGTCGTACAAGAGATGCTATGTTATGTTTTATTGAAAAAAATAGCACCAATTTGTGTACGTCCCTCTTTTGAACCCCTTAATCTCAACCATTTTCAAAATAAATTAGTAGTTTAGAAAGTAGACTCGAAGCACTTCGATCCTTATTTTTGTTCCATCTAAAATTTTTGAGTGTAACTATCCTTAATTTCATGTCCAAGGTCAATATTTCCTGATTTCAGAAAAAAAAGTGGCCACTTAAGCCCCCTTTTTGGGAACCATCTTGGTGCAGTTACCCAGTATGTTCACATTTTGGGCTGACAAGCACCTGTGCAAACTATCAAGGTAGCAGTTAAACTACATACAATAGAAAAGATGCTTAGAATAAAAGACGCTTAAAATAACCAATCTATATTATTGTAATCTGTCACATACCTCTCCGAAAGGATCAGAGCTGGCTATTGTTGTAGCAAGTCCATGATCAATCATGCCAAGAATATCACAAAAGCTGTCAAATGAGAAATCTATATTGTCACAATAGAAAAGATGCTTAGACTAACAAATCTATATTAATCTAAACAACAGAATGATGATGAATTGGTAATGCAAACTATAAAAGATGCTTAGAATAACCAATCTATATTATTCTAAATGACCTAATTGATGATGAGATGGTCATGAAAACTATAAAAGACTCTTAGAATAACCAATCTATATTATTGTAATCTAACGTATACCTCTCTAAAAGGATCAGAGCTAGCTATTGTTGCAGCAGGTCCATGATCAATCGTGTCAAGAATATTGCAAAAGTTGTCAAATGAGAAATCTATATTGTCACAATAGAAAAGATGCTTAGACAAACAAATCTATATTAATCTAAACAACCTGAATGATGATGAATTGGTAATGCAAACTATAAAAGATGCTTAGAATAACCAATCTATATTATTATAAATGACCTAATTGACGATGAGATGGTAATGCAAACTATAAAAGACACTTAGAATAACCAATCTATATTATTGTAATATGTCGCATACCTCTTTGAAAGGATCAAAGCTAGCTCTTGTTGCAACAGGTCCATGATCAATCGTGCCAAAAATATCACAAAAGTACATACAAAATATCACTATTAAAGACACCTGCATTGCAATAGTATACAAAATATTAATATTAAATAAAGAACACTAGTGAACTTAAGCATAATGAACCTAAGCATAGTACCTTCCATTCTTGAAAATGCTATTCAAGTGTTCTTGAAGGGTCATCTCTTTGTTTAAGAGTATCCAATATTGCTTCATGATCGACATTACTAAGTGTCCATAATTGTTTTGTCTTTGGTCTGGCATGATGCTTCAAATGTTGACTTAACATTTGTTGCTATCACAAGGTGTGAATACATGAGAATGGTTTTGTGTTTCTCGTAGTCTTCAAATTTAGGTATGCCATTCTTTCTAATAATGTATGTTCGCAACCAAGTCCCTGCAACCACAATTGAACCTATAGGATACACAAACCCATCATCATCTTATCAACATGTGGAAGCCTCCTCGCAAAAGCCCATGTATCATTTTGAAGAGGATCATCTATTCTTTCTCTTCTTGCAAGTGATCTATCCAAATTTTTACGATTTATGTCAACATCAATACAAGTTTGTCTCATAAAGCGAGCCTTTTTTAATTGATGGCTTACTAGGGCGGTTGTAATGACTCTCCGAGTAGCTCTATTATCCTTTTCCTTGTTATTTTTTCCAATAGACTTGAGAGTGTTAAAAATATTTTTGACAATAATATAATTTTTTTTAGTCTTCTTGTTCACATGAATCTTCAATTTTCCTAGCAAAGGTCTCATCTTTTGCATCTTTAGAAATTGTACAAGAAGTTGGCATTGCTCGGTCAGTGTCTTATCACTAAAATATTGGTTGAAAATTCTTCTAGACCACAATCAAACAATTTGTGTTGACTCTTGCCTTCAAAATTGTTTATAATATTCTCATCAATTTCAAGCAACCATTTAGGGGTTCTTGAAGGTCTTGAATTTGGAATATGTCTTTCTTCCACACAAGGTTCTTCATTTCTCATGTAATCTGGTGAAACATAATTTACACTTGGTTGAATATTATGTTCAACATCTTCAATTCCAACATTTTCACCTTGAACATTTTCAATATCAATTTGAATAATTTCATTCCCAATTTCAATATCATGTTCAACATCTTCAATTCCAACATTTTCACCTTGAACATTTTCATTATCAATTTCAATATTTTCATTCCCAATTTGAATATCATGTTCAACATCATCAATTCCAACATTTTCAGCTTGAACATTTTCATTCCCAATTTCAATATCATGTTCAACATTTTCACCTTGAACATATTCAATTTCCTCTTCACTTGAAAGACCATAGGGCTCATGTTCACCAATATTTAACATACCTTGCCTTCTCTTCCTATGACCTTCTCTATCTCTTTGTCTATATGCTTCAACTTGTTCTTTTGTAAGCTTTTTTTTACGTTTTTGCTTTCAATGACTGATGCTCCCCATTATACCTCATAAAAGATGCTAAAAAATCATTGATTGTGACAAATTTGAGTAGAAGATGCTCCAAAAAGTTGATCTTTGTGTCTTCTACGTCCTAAAACCACATGTTTGTGCGGCTTGTAAGCTTGAAAACTTAATCACGAGGATCCATTGAATGCTAAAAAACAGCCCATTGGGGTTTTATGGCCCACAAAATTAGATATCGATATAATTTGATATATGATTTGAAAAAATTTAAATTTTTTTGTAACGATGTTATGATTTTAGTGCTACAAATCGGATATTTGATTTGTGCACACATATAAATCTAAGGGTTAATGGTAGAGGGTAGAGGGTTTAAATTTATGGGGTTAAGGGTTTAGGGTAAGAGGGGTTTAGGGTTAAGGAGTTTAGAGTATAGGGTAGAGGGTTTAGGGTTAAAGTTTTAGGAGTTCAAGGGTTAAAAGGGGTTTAGGGGTATAGGGTTTGGGGTGAGGTTTATAAGGGTTAAGGGTATGAGGGAAGAGAGAGATAGATGGAGTGAGGTGAGTGGGATGCAGATAGTGAGGGGAGTGCGAAGGGAATTCGCGCGCGAAATCGAACGTCAAATCGCGTCAGGATCCGAAATCAAAATCGGCATGGCGTCATCAAAATCCAGCTGCATCGCACGCTGCCGAAATCGGCAAATCGAATAAAATCCGGCAATCGCAAAAATCCGGCAAATCTTGCGCAAAATCAATAAAAATCCATTTGCGAAATCAAAACGCATCGCGTCGGGCGAAAATCATGCCGTCAATCGGCGATCGGCGAAAATCGAATCGCGTCATTTCATGCAAAATCCGTCGAAAAATCTTTGGCGCGCGTCAGGAGATCGGCGCGTCGGCAAAAATCGAACCTGCAATCGGCAATCTGGCAAATCTTGCGTCGAGACAAAATCTTTGCTGAAATCAGGCGCAAAAATCATGCTGCGAAATCGGCTATCGCGCGTCACGGCGGCATCACGCTGGCAAAATCCTTCTTGGCGCGTAACGTAAAATCGTTATCGCTTTGCCCGTCGGCAAAAAATCTTTGCGCATCGGCGCGATCGAAAATCATCGCTGCAAAATCGGCATCGGCAAATCTTTGCCGTCCGCGCATCGCAAAATCATCGGCAAATCGCGCGTCACGCATCTGCTCAAAACGCTCGCGTCAAAACATCGCGCATCAAATCGGCGCGTCACCAGCGTCAGCAGGTCGACGACCATCGCCCATCACTCCTTCATGTTATTAAATACATAATTACGTTGAATTATCATAAATTGTATATATATATTACATTATAAACTATATTGTATATTATATTTTTTTATTCAAAGGGTAAGCGGCAATGAACCGGATACAACCATTCAACAATACCACCCCAACGGGGTTTGAACCTTGGTGGCAAGAACAACAATGCCACCTATAAACCATCATACCATGCCAATACCGGCTATTGTATATTATATATTAAATTATAAACTTTATTGCATTTTTTAAATCATATATTATAAATTGTATAACATTTTTTAAACTCATATCTAAAACATATCGGATATCTAATATGTCTGACACAAAATTTAGTGCCTAGGGATTAGCCTCAGGCTTGCTTTGGAATTTGGTTTGGACCTGCCAATCCTAAGAATTCAACACAAAAAACATGTTTAACAACTTACCTTGCTTTTCCAGACTTTGCCCATGTGGCTAACGACTTTTTTTTACCCGAAATTGATGAAACGAAAAGGGTTTGTAAAGGAGTTTCTCAGCTTTCCACAGTATAAATTATACTTTACTTTGAATCTAATAAATAATTATTATTCATTTTCTATTAGAATTGCGACTAAATTCTTGATTGATAGCCTAATTGAAAAACATCTATAGCTTTCAAATGGTATCACATTTTTTGAGTCTAAAACATGCGTCACATTCTATGCTTCACATACTATAGGATTAAAAAGAAATGAATTTTATGAAGTTTTGACCAAGTTAAGGTGGTCAGACATACGAGTTTTTATATTTTTTAAAAGTTGTAATAATAAATTCATAATTAACTATTTAATTGGATTAAAAATACAAAAAAATATGCATCACATCCAAACATGAGTCCTCTACTTATATCTAAAATCTTATAAAAAACTATTATCATTTTATTATGGTTAGGGTGGTCAGACAAACACCTACTTCCTATTTTTTCCTTGAAATTTAAGTACTACTGCATTGAAATTTAAAATTTTCACCAAATAGATTTTAAAATATAAAATAAACCTAGTAGTTTGGAAACCACATTCAATTTGCCACAGATTCTATTCTTACATATTTTTGAAATAATATAGATAACTTATTCAAATTTTTACATCAAGTTGCCTAACCTTGAATTTTTTGAATTTTCATTGCCAGTTAAGGGCCTTTTTTTTCCATGATGATCCTACACATACCCTAATGTAATATGCAATACATTTGAAAACATAATGTGATATGCAAAAAATGCAATAAAGATGAAAACTAATGCAAACAAAATTGAACAAGGTCAAACAAAGTACACCTGGGAATTGGATGATGAATCTGTAATGCTCTGAAGTCTGGCAGAAATCAATCTAAATCACCAGTGGGACTCATTCGCCATTGATGGTGAATCAGTCCTGTTACTAAAACAATACCTAAAACTACTTTCCGACAGTCGGGAACTAGAATATGACAAAATCACCTTTTTAGCCTTAAGGTGGGACTCATTTGCCACTGATGGTGAATTAGTCCACCTCCAAAATTCTATGAAATCAAAGGTCAATCATGTAGCTCTAGATTTGCACTTTCCTTCTTGTCGGGTTGACAGAGTCAAATATGCAAAAAATAGATTGTAGGTTGTCTCCAAGCTTGAAATAGGGTTTAGTTAACTTAAAACACTTTGTTGACTTGTTGACCACCTTTCAACACCTATACCCTAACCCTTAACTATTATTTTGAATTTGGAGCCAAGAGGGACTCATTTGCCACCCCTAGTGAATGGGTCCCACCTTGGGCTTGTAAGTGGGTGTCGGGAATTAAGTTGCATTTAATGTTGTTTGTTGGGTTTACATTAAAAAATACACTTAATTAAGTCTTTTGAGTGCATAAAGGGGTCATATAAAGCATAAGAAAGGTGTAAATACTGATAACAAGCCTAGAAAAGTGTGAAATCTTGTTACAAGACTTTACAACACTTTAAAATAGGACTTGAAAAATGATGAAAAGGTGATTTTTAGGTAAATTATAATGAGAAGAGTCTAGAAAAGTGTAGAAATGTGTTACAACACTTCACAACACCTTCACAAGACACCATAATTTGAATGTTTATGACTTAATCTGAATGCATAAGTTACATTGCAACATTAAATCAAAGCAAAATAGACCAAGCATCATGAGAGAAAGACCTAAAAGACCATGAAAATGACAATGATCCATTTTTCTATGGTACAGAAGAATATAAAGAAAGAAAATCTACCATCCGTACACACTATGGTATGTGTCTTAAACCATACGGATCGATAACTTTGTCCGTTCTAGTTGGACCTAGGGCTATTGACATGGTTTTCTATGTTATTATGGAGTCAGATTTATTCAGGCTAAAGCTAGGCATACCCTGGCTAGCTTCCATGAATGGAATTGCCTCCATTGTTCACAAGTGTTTAAAATTTTCCCATGAAGGTGTCGTGCATGTGGTGCATGACATTGGATACCAACCCTTGGTGTCCCATGGCGGATATCCATTGGATCACTTTTGGCTTGCCCCAGTCGGTTTGCTTCCTCTGAGAACAAACCTAATTTACAAGAATTATCTGAAGTATAAGACTAGGGGCAAAGGAAAACTGAAACTGGCCCTTCCTATGATACAATAGTCAGTCACCTCCTCTTCCTGAGAGGAGAAGGAGAAGCCCGCATCGACTGCTCCCCCTTCCCAGAAGGGAAAGGAGAAGTCCATGCCAGCTCCCTTGCCTTCCCGTAAAGGAAAAGAGAAGGTTTCATTTTCCTGAACTGCCTAATCCTCTCCCCTTTCTTGGGAGGAGTATTGGATGAGTAAGCTCGATAGTTATCCGCTAATTCCAATGATACCTCCTTGGCACAGGTCCAAGTTCAAGATCTTAGATCTCCCTAATGAATACCCCAGACCATGGTACTACTTATACAACAAAAAGAAAGGTTCCCAAAGGGAATTCAATCTGCAACCTCCTTCCTCTCCTGCTACTAAAGTAGTGAACGGGAAGAGGCCTGCTACTGAGGCTCTTGAGCTAACTCCCCCTGCTACTTCTCAACCTAATCCTCCTACTCTCGTAAAAGAATCCATTCCTCCGTCAGAGATTGCTATAGTAGACATTCCCATGGTTGAGAAGGAGTTCTCTGTTCCTTCACAACCTCCAGACTCCAACCCAAAGAGTCGTAGAAACTACCTTGCATGCGAGTGCAAGTGTCGACGAAAGGCTCTCCTGGCTGAGCAAACCGCTTCATAGAGGAATGAAGAAGAGACAACTGCCATTGCTTCAGGGTCTCCTACAACATCCTCCTCTCTCTTTCCCTCTCCTTCTCTTCAATATAGTTCTGCATTGATTCTAGCTTTCACTGTGAGTACAAATGCACCTGACCCCAAGGGGATAGAGGTATTCATCGCTCCTTCAATGGAGCCACCTTTTTTGATGTCCATTCTAGATATCCCACCTTTCCCGAAGCCCGTGAATATGGCTAACACCTTAGTCGTATCTATTGCGGCTCTTTCCTCCTCTTCCTACACACCTAAAGCCTCGTCTGTGGGGAGTTCGTCTCCTTCGACAAAGCAAAAGGTGGAGTGTGGCCCCTCTAGCAATGGAGGATGTAAGAAGATTCCACCTTCTCCAAAAGGTGGTCCCACGCTGACTTGTTATGTCCTAGTGACAGAACTAGTCCCAACTTCCCCTGAGTTCATCACCACTATCAAGTCCTTCAGTGAGCCCAATAGTGAATCTCAGGCATAGCCTGTCTTGTCCATTGATGTTAAACATGGCACTCCTATATGGTGCATGTTTAACTCTATGGATGAAGTTTTGGCCTTGTTAGTGTTCTTCACAAAATCATTGACCCTAGCTCCACAAGAGCTCGACGAAGAGGACCTTGCAGGGCCCTTTTCCTTAGTCCTTATTGCAGGAGGGATAGATGCTCCTCCTCTTAACATCCCGCCATTATATGATTGTCCTCATCCCCCTATGATGATCTAGAGTGGGAAATGGACAACCTCTTGGTCGATCAATGATTAGGAGGAGGCCTCTTCTTGATCTTTTGTGTGTGTGTGTGTTTTGTGATGTGTTCCCCCATGATCATGCTATGTGTGCCTGGATGACCCTTGTCACCCCTATTGGTGCTTGGATACAGGTGTGGTTTGTGTGTCATAAACCTTCCTCTATTTGTATCATCATTCTTCCATGTTTGTGTTTGACTTTTGCTAAATTGGGGATGATGCAAAGCATTGGGGGCATTTAGGCTTCCTGTCCATGTTGACCCAATTTTTTTTTTACTTTGTCTTCTCGTGCATTCTTCACATGGTCTGATATAGCAGGGAGTTGATGACAGCTCATTTATATACCATTACTATACATATATATATATATTTATGAGCAGTTCAGACCCCAAAATATTAGGCTACCCCTGTGCCATTTGTTTGTGTTTTTCTCTTTTTCTTTCTCTCTTCTTTGCTTGAGTTGTCCCTATCATGTGTGACAATGCCACTTCTTCAACATTTCAATTTTTAGGAATTGTATTTGTTTCTAGCGAATCTTCTCTCAAAAATCATTGCAAACCTTTCCTTGGAATCACATTCTCAACTTGGAACCCTAATAGAACATGTTTCCTTCATCACGGGTTCATAAGGAAATGACTTGAGAACCCTCCTCCGAAGTGGGAACAACTTGGACCTTCCCCTCATGTGATGGCATGTTCTTCCTTTCGAATTCCTTGATGAAGTGAACATCTTTCAAAAGGATCCCTTGGTGATGGATCGATCTAAGAAAGAAAACATATTCTTTCGAACTATGCATCCCTTGAGTGGACCCCCTCTTCACGACAGGTTCCTGAGGAACCCCTTTGAAATTCTTCCAACTCATCGACAGGTTGTGTGACTGTCTACTTACTTACCTACATGGCCGCTTTCTAACTCTATGAAGTGCATTTTTCTGGGTTTCCTCCATGTGAGAGATCTTGGGGGATACCTCCCTATAGGTCTGAGAACCTGTAGGATGCTTCCTTTGAGCTTCCTCCATGCAAGAGATCTTGGGGGTGGCTCCCTTGCAGGTCTATGGGTCTGTAGGGCGCTTTCTTGGGTTTGCTTCATGCAAGAGATCTTGAAGGACACCCTCCATTCAAGTCTGAGAACCTATAGGGCACTTCCTTTGAGCTTCCTCCATGCGAGAGATCTTGGGGGTGGCACCCCTGCAGGTCTTTCGGTCTGTAGGGCGCTTTCTTGGGGTTCCTTCATGTGAGATATCTTGAAGGACACCTTCCCTGTAGGTCTACGGGTCTATAGGGTGCTTTCTTAGCTTCCTCCATGTGAGAGATCTTGGGGGACACCTCCTTGTAGATCTACGGGTCTATAAGACACTTTTCTAGGTATACTCCATGTGAGAGTTCTTGAGGTACACCTTCCTTGCAGGTCTATGGGCCTGTAAGACACTTCACAAGGCTTCCTTCATGTGAGAGATCTTGGGGGTCACCTCCTTACAAGTCTACGGGCCTATAAGATGCTTTCTTTCTTCAACTTCACAGTTTTGAGAAGCTATGAAGTACTTCACTTACCCTACACATTCAAGTTTGTCAGATCATGGTCTGCTTCCTCAACAATTTAGGTATACATTTTTAAACCTTACTCTTCTTCGATCTACTTTACCGAAGCACTCATTAGTATTCGTGCTTGCTAAAGTGGGGGAAAATGTATAGGAGTGAATTTGCACCCCTTATGAAAATTCCCTTTTTTCCTTTCTCCACTTTAGAAAACCAAGTTTGGAGGCTGAATTACACATAAGTCCATTCTTTTTGTTCCACTTGGTGCCTATTTTGAGTGTCGGTGGGGGAATTTATGTCGGGGATGCTCATGCGGCGTGACGTCTAGACGTTCGTGCGATGCACTTACATCCTTGAAAAATTCCTATGGCTGGAGCCTGTAGAGGTGTTACACTTCTGATTGGCAGTCGATTTGTAACGCCCCCTTTGGCTGACCAACCTGAATATGACCATTTTCTTTATCTTTCCTTCAAATCCACTATTCACTATTCCATTCCATGTTATACATAAGCTTCAAAATCTATTGGGAATCCCTTCAAGCAATCCTCAAGCATTCTAGCAGTACTTTTGCACTCCATCTAGCAACAATAACATCACTCCATCACTTCAATAGAACAAGTGTGGGACAACACCATTGCAGCAGAGGCTTGAGTTCCTCTCAATTTCTCCCCCATTAGCTTTGAGTGCTATTGGTGGAGGTGGTAAGCTTTCCACTCATCTTCTCTATTACTTGGTTGAGTAAGTACATTTACTATTTTGTAGTGTTTTAGTGTTCTTTGCTTCATCTCCTTCCTTTATCATACATTTTCTCCATTGTTGCAAACTTGGTTGTTCGTGGAGGTGGAAACACCAAAGTGGGGGTCTGACTGAGGTAGAACCCTTAACAGCCCCAACCAAATTTCCCTCTTCTTTGTGTGTAGGTGAACGTGCTATTGGGAGCTAACTAGCGAACAAATTCCTTTGTGAGATTATTCTTGCCACCCTAACTCTTGCATTTTTACTTTATCACATTAGAGCATATTCCGTCTAATTCATAACGTTGTTTTGGCTCTTTAGAAGCAGTTAGCTGGGTCATTAGTATATTTTCTTAAGTTTGATATTGTCTCTTTAGTTGTCTGGTCGTATAGATGCTAGCACACTTGAGAGAGGCTAGTGTGTTGTGTTGTCGTCCTAGGACTGTGCTTTCATCCTTGGACATAGAGTTTTTTGAGGTGTAGTGTTGAACTTGAAAACTAGCTCACCTAGCCTCATTCTGTATTTCAGGTTTGTAGAGTGATTGAAGGACCTCATAGTCCTCATCATTCTCATCCCACATTTCCTAACACTCCACTAAGCTAAGGTAAGTTAGGGCAGCCTTCTACTCTTGGCCCTCTGTGACCTGGGGCCTTGAACGTGGTTCGTCCCCCTCTCTTACAAAGATAAAAGTGTATATTTTTATTTATTGTTTTATATCATTTTATATGAATATTGAGCATATAATTTTTTGTTTGTATATTTATGACCTCAAAATTAAATTTAACATTTTCTCATACCATATCCTCTAGTTTATTTAACTTACTTATCTTATTTTTCAAGTCTTTTCTCATTATAAATTGTTTTGTACTTGCAGTTTCATCCTCTAGACTTCATCACAAGAGCCATCTAGCCTGTAGTTTTAAAGTTCATATTATAAACAAAATGATTAGCATAAAAATCCTCTCAAATATCACTAGCAATACAATTATTACGATAAAAATTCTCTCAAATACTACCAACAAAAAAATGATTAGCATTTGCTAATCTTGCTCTACTACCATGTTAGAAATTAGGATATTATGTTATTAATCATTATAAATAAATATAAATGAAATGAAATGAGAAATACAAGATACATGCAGATTAAACATATTACACAATGTATACATGGGGAAAACACTTACAAGTAAAAAATGTCATAAAACTTTATTCTATTATAAAACACTTACATAATGGTCTATTAAAACATAGGCTGAGCCTCGAGAAAAACTTCTCCTTACTTCCACATGGCCAATAGTACCTCATCTGCATAGTGATAGTATGCTACCAATCTCTTAATTCCAATTCCTCTTAATGAGAGACAACCTCCTTAAATATAGAAGGGCTAGAAAAATACTTAAGGGGGTATTAGCCACATGTATTTAAAACTACAATTTATAAATAATTAATAATCTAATTTAGTTTATTAGATTATTAATTATTTAAATGTTATATGCATAAGGTTTTATAATCTTATATAAGAACAATTTATATAAATGGTATAAGGGTATGAACCCTAATAATGTTATGTTTTAACACTTATTTTAACACATTCTTTAGTTTCAAAGGAATTTTTCTTGATTTTTCAAAGGTCCATATCTATGGTGGTCTTTTGAGTTTTTATAAGAATTTAGCTCTTTCATTAAGGGATCCAATTTCACTTTGATCATCAACACTACTTTATTCAATGTAATATGAAATGTTGTGGGACATGTCAAAATAGTGGGTTAATAATTTGTAACATTAGCTTAAGTTACCAGCTTAATGGATGGCAGGTCCCGCCTCATGATTAAAGGAGGAAATAACATAATTGAGTTAATGCTTATAGGTCACATGATAACATCTTATATCTTATAAACTTTGTTATTTTGACAATTTAATAGAATCACATTATTGGTTAGGTTCAATACAACTTGGAATTTATTGTAGGTCTCAATAGATTTCAAGACATCCAAATGAAGGAAAGGTGATGACGTCATGAAAGCTATGTGGTGCTATCATGCAATATTTCAAGGTTGCTAGTTGGCAGACCTTAAACACTGCACTATTGGTCATGAAGATTTAGGTTGTGAAAAGTAGGTCCCTCTCATTCAAATTAATCAAACATATCTAAGATTAAATAGAAATTTTAATAAATTCTCTAATCAATAGTTCATAGAACATATAAATGTTGTTATTTTAACAACTTTATATTGTTGTACTAGATAATAAGGTAATCCATATCATCTTTTCAAGTGGGACCACCATAGATATAAATGGTTATCCTTCCAAGTGCCACATGGAAATACAATACTCTTGGTAGTGAGAAATTGTCCATAAGTTTGATGATCATGTGAATATTTGTTAGTGGGAATTTTTCCTTAGGAGATGCTTTATTGATGTCTTTAAAATATATACAAACTTGAATTACTATGGATTTTTTACTAATGGAGTATAGGTTGGATATCTATTTTGGATTTTCTATTGGGTAAATGAATTTTACCTCCAATAGTTTCTACAACTATTCCTTAACCACTAGGTTGATAAAAGGGTGTATATTAAAATATTTATCATGTTAGACATATTTCATTACCACCATGGAACAAGATGCATGCTAATATGTTAAAAAGTGTTGGTCTTGTCAACATCATAGATATTTGATTCATGCACCATGTCATAAGCATTGCACCCTATCACTACTCCTCGGCCCCACTCTTTGTGAATGTTTCCATATCTAACACCATTGATCCTCTCTATATTTCCCCTAAAGTAATAGTCAAGTGGAGGCATGTAATTAAATTTTACTCAAAATCCTTAAGTAAATTGTCAATGATATTGGTCATGGTTGGCACCTCCAACTCAATCCCACTCTATGGGATTATCATACTAGTATTTTCACACTCATAAATATAACTCTCTCTTACCTATTATTTGTATTCAAATTCATCTTTCTCATCAAGATTAAACTACCTCCATTGTGTATCTCATTGCATGATCACATTGATGATAAGGAATACAATGTTTCTCGACTACATGACTTAGATCTACTCGGTGAGCAATGTCTCAATGTTATAAGAAAATTACAATCCTATCATAATTATCTCCATCATAATTATGACAAGAAAAAATACCTCATGAATTTGAGATTGGTGACCTTGTGCTCAAGGAAAATTAGAGGAACCTTTAGTACAAAACCATATGTTGTCATTGTTGAATATAGATTTGGTGCTTATTAATCAACTACTCTTAATGGTGAAGATCATCAAGAACCCAAGAAAATAACACACCTCAAGTGATTACATGCCTAATATGAGGAATATCCCAATTAAAAAAATATAAAAAATAAAATAATTATCAAAAAATAAAATAGTAGAAGAAAAAATTATCCTCTAGTGAAAACCACTCCTTCTGGCACCTATGACAAGTACCTTGGTGAAAACATACTCACAAGAACCATGTGTAATAAATAGAATTAGTTACCTGTCAAGTCCTCATCTCCATCCCTCTTAATCCATGAGTATTTTTTTGAAGCCTTCCCTTTTCTCCACTTCATGATTTTTGTGCTTCTTTGAGCCATTAAGTTAATCTCTCCAACACACAAATCTCACCTTGACATATCATATGAATATTGACATATTTTCTCACATTGGTTTAGTATATCTACCACTCCATAATGCACCTTGGTCTTGCTTCAATCTTATGATTTCAATATAATATTTGGACAAGACAAGCCTTATCGAGGCACCAAATCAAGCCATGCCACTCATATGACCATCATACCTTATTTCTTCAAATACATTCCATGTGATATTCCCTAGTTCAATCACATATTTTGTGCCTTATATATTGGGGGTAGGTGATTACATCTATATCAATATAGGTTTTTGATACATTCTTTCCTACTTGTTTACTGGCTAGGATGGATTCCCTATTATTGAGTTACATACACCTTATTCTATTACATTCCTTGATATTTTGCATGATATCCTAATTCTAAGATTTTCCCTAGTACCGATCTTTGCATTATCCCTAATCTTGAGATTTAGATACTTGCAGCCATAACATCATGTGCCTAAACTTGCAAACTAAACACAATTGAAACATCAAACCTAAAATATTTTAAAACAAAAAATTCCTTAATCAACCTTAATAACATGTAATTGTCACATTATTTTCCATCATAAAAATTACTCTTCTATTGTTTTCCTTCATGTGATATCTTATTCCTCATATCAGGCATTATCATCTTAATTTCATATCACCACCTTGACAAGAGGTAACACGTATATGTATGTTGAATGACTATTGATTTTTGAATTATTTATTTATACTTTAACCTATACTATGCCTACTTGAGGCTGCCACAATCTATATATCATGGTGTGTTTTGATTGGTATATACCAATTCACGATCTATCATTTTCTGTGTGATTTTTGTTGGTTTTCTATCTCAAGACCCAAAAGGTCATCTAAATTCCTCTTGATATATTGAGGCATCATTTTTTCTATTGGTTGTCCCATCATTGGGCCCACCAAGGTCATCCAAATGTATTGTGATGTGCTAGGGGATATTTTTATTTATTTTATCTTTGCAAGTTAGTCCTTTATGTATTTGATACATCGCCTTGGTCTTCATACCCTAGTGCATAATGTCCACTATTATATCAAATTAGGTTTCTCACCACATGTTAGTGTAATACCTACATGCAAATAACCAATCACTCAGTAATCCAAATCCATTATTTAATATGGACATATATCCATGTTTACCTTTTATATCTTGATTGACATTATGCAAATGATTAATTAGATCAATCCATCTATTCTATATAAATATTGGCTAATCTATCTAATATATTCTATTATTATTATTTTCTTCTTATTTATGCCATGACAAATAATCATTATCACATTCATCACATATCATGATATCATTATCATTCATATATCATACTACTATCATAAATAACCATATATAAATTTTAATGCACATGCATCTCCTACATCATTATCTTGTCATCACTATTAATTATACATCATACATTCATCGTTAATAATTTCCAAAGCATCTCTTCAAATCAATATCATAAAAATCTCATGGAAACATGGATATCATACATTGAACATAATAAAAAATAACTATCATACTATCATAATACATTAACCCTACATAAGTCATCCATCATCATCATAATATTTAAATCACATATAAACACTTGATTGTCCATCTAATAAGCTTTAACATAATTCATCACATCCATACATTAACATATAATCATAAATCATCAACATACAATCATGCATCCAACCGATCGTCCTCATGATATAAAATAAAAACCATGGTTTAAACTATACTCATATACATCACCAAAAAGACTATATATTTGCAAAGTGTAAGAGTCAATGTAGACATGCTAAAAGAATGTATATATTAGTACAAAATTGTTGGAAATAGGATGCCATTTAATTGCAAATCCTAAACATTAATTATTTCATGTATCTCCTAGATTCTTGGAATGTGTTCAACAACACTAAGATTAGGATGAGATTAATATTTGATGAAATAAATCTGAAATTGACATTTGTAGTTATCCCTAAATAATATGAACATGTGGGTGCACACACATGGTAAGGTGACACTCACTTTTGAGTTACTTAAATATACTGAGTAATAGTTAACACTTCATATGCATGTAAAGATCCTCTAGGACATCTCTTGATGTTTTGTACAAAGTTTAGTTCAACTTTAGTTGCATTTGCTGGAGTTTAGATTGTTTAGTTCAGTTGATTCGGTTAGTTTAGTTCAATTATGTTCAATTCATTTTATAGTTCAATTGACTTCAATTAGTTTGATTGTATTTAGTTAACTTTAGCTAGCAGAATGCATAGCTAATAACATTATTATGATGAATAACATGGACTACCTCTAGTTAACAAGGGATGACTATTCTTTGGGAATGGTGGTTGAGTAAATGTTCAGTTAACAGAAATCACTTGGAGCTAACTTGGGCACCCAAGTGCTTTCTTGGAATTAATCCAATGCATGATAAGATATTTCTAAAGGCTTTGTTAAGTGGGACCCTCTTTGAAGCCATCTTTGATGAAGAGCTTTAATTATCACGAAGTAAGAAGGATGAACTAGCTTTTTAGGATGCCAAATGGGTAAAACATGTTCTAGCTTTGGTCTTCACAATAGAACTCAACTTGAAGCAATATGGCATACCTTTTCAAGGCTTGAGCTTGTGCATTGTAATCATCACCATTTGGAGATTACAAGGTTGCATGTGTCTCTATATCTCATTCAAGTTGAAGAGAGTTTTCATAATTGTTATTTCTGGTGTAGAAGATTGGTAAAGAAGGCAACATTCTCAAGCAAGAATTGGAGCTATTGTAATTCAGAGATTGAATAATAGAATAATTCTTGGTGGAGTTTTTTCCCGAAAGGGTTTCTCCACGGTACATCTTGTGTGATATTTCTAATATCCTGTCTAGTTCTTCTATCAATTCTCTCTTCATTCTACAATAGTAAAATGAATTAATCAAGATAATCACCACAAAGAATATGTGACACGAAGAGCTTATATTAGATAATATTAAGTTCTGAGCATTAAGCTAAGAAAACACCTCAACTTTTTCAACATTTGGTATCAAGCTAAGGTTGGGTAGAGTATTGGGATGCCTTTCTCTTAAAAGATTGAGGTTTTTTAGCTTAGTGGGAGCTTTATTATTTTTTGTTATTTGCTGATTTTGGAATAAGTTTTGTTCAATGAATTCTCATTTAGGATTGAAAGGTTCAATGGTTCTAACTATGAAATGTGGAAATAAAATGGAAGATCTTCTTGAAGAAAGATGGGTGGTTGGCAATGAAACAAAGACACCTACAACTATTTCAGATGAAGATTGGGCTAAGATAGATAAGAAGGCAAGAGGAACAATAAGGTTATGTCTTGCTGATGCTGTTCTTTTGAATGTTTAATGGAAACTAGTGCATATAAATTATGGAAAAGAATAAGGGATATTTATCAAACTAAGAGTCTCACCAATAAGTTGTATCTGAAAATCCGGTTGGAAATTCATTGAAATGAAAGATGGTGAATTTGTTGCACAACATTTAAATAATTTCAATTTAATTCTCAATCGGTTAGCATCTGTAGATGCAAGCTAGAGGATAGGATAAGTGCATTTTATTACTTTTTCTTTTGAGATTGGGAAAATCTAATTGTTTCATGTGGTAGTGGTGCAGATAAGATGGACAATATATTCCTCTCCTATCAAGGAGATGAAGTCTAGGGGAAATCAAGATTCCTTTTTACTAAAAGGTAGGCCTAAGAAAAGAGCCTAAGGAAACAAGGAAGGGAAGGGAGGAAAGATCGAGAAATAAAGGTAAAGTGTTGGAATTGTGGGAAACCAAGACATGTGAAGAAGGATTGTAAGAACAAGAAAGAGAGTTATGATTCTTCTACAGAGGAGTCCTCGGATAATAGTAATGATGCATTGGTTATTTCAGCTAATATTGTTTGTAATAACTCTTTGCTTCATGTTTCAGAGTAATCTTCATGGAGAGGATGATAGTCACGATGCCATGTGTAACTCAGTACCACGGTTTAGTGGGAGTTGTTGGAAGTGACTTGGATGCATCATTGGTAAGGTTATCTTCATGTGATTGGGGATATGGTTTGTTCTTGGTTTAGAGTGGTTGCTATTATGTCATGGTTTAACTCCTGATTCTAGATTAGAGTTTTGGCATATTACATGGTTCTCTTGAGACTAGGATGTATAAGTATGTTATGATGCATGTGATCTCCTAAGAGGAGATGGTTAGATCATGGATGTCATGTTTATGTTCCTGATTCATGATTGGAGCTTTGACATTGATCTTGTGTGTTTCTCTTAAGTATTGGGTACATTAATCATTTGTTTGATTACTTCATGAAAGTGTTGTGTTGCATTTGGATTTGACATGTGATCTAGAGCAAGCATAATCCCTCTATCTTCTTTTCATAATTCTTTGACTAACTAGGGCATGTGTAATCCCACAATAATGAGTCCCACTTTTTGGCCAAAGTAGGACATTGAAATCAACATTTTAAACTAAATCTTCATTTCTAAGACCTATAGCAGCTAAAATATTAAGAATTTGAAGATGATGTGAACTAGTAATTTGTGGATTTTTATGTAGATTCTAAATATACATTTTAAATTTTTTCAAAAAAAATGATTTTTTTTACATAACTTTTAATAACTTGTTTTTTTTATAGAAACACCATTTTTAAAAAGTGACACTTATGTCGCAACGTATAATTTTTTTTAGAAAGGATGAAAAATTATAATTTTACAATATAGATTTTTAACATCAATATCTAGTGCATGGATACTTTTTCATAATTTTTTGTTGCATATATATATTTTAATTAATTTTTGAAGTCGAGGTAATTATAATTTGGAATTAAGTGTATGTCATAATGCATAACTTATTTTGTTTATTCTAAATTCAATTTTTTTGGCTGAAACAAGGACATCAATACCTAGTGCATAGATATCTTTTAGAAAATTTTCTCAATATTTTACTATTTTTCCACATGTGTAGAACAAAGAACTTGGTATTCGATGAAAAACACATGTTCAATAAAAATAGAAAATAAATACATAATAAAATAAAAATATATTAAAATTATAATTGTTGGAAAGCTCATTTCTAGGACTACAATCTTGCAAATTATCTTGTCAACTTAATTCCATTTGAAGGTCCAACTAGAGGTTTGAAAGTGGAATTTCAAAGGAAAATTGGAAGCAGACATTGAAACTGTCTACCTAAGGCCCTTCATTCGAAGGTTCATTCATCCGAAGGTATTCAAGGACCTTTTTTCAAAGGTATGTCGTTCCCACAAAAAAATGTAATTTTTTTTTCAAATGAAGGTAATTTCCAAAAATGAAAAAAGGGACCTTCAAAGAAAAGTCCCTTTTTATTATTTTTGAAAATTTCCATAAAGGAATACAAATGGACCTTCATTCACAAGTCCCTTTTTCCATTTTTGGAAATTACCTTCATTCGAAATTTTCAACCTTCGAAGGAAGGTACTTTTTGGCATACCTTCATTCAAATAAAAACCTTTCAATGAAGGTGTTTTCAAGTTCTTACTTGCATCCAAGATGGAAAATTTGATGTCCCAAGTTTTCCCACATATTACTCCCCTTTTCATCCCAAAAAGTGCTATGTTTTATTTTCTTTGAAAGAAAATTGCTTCTACTAAGTCACAACATTGTCTTAAAGGACAAAGTATAAACACCCAAAATTGTCTCAAAAATTTTGTTGTCATCAAACCCCTGCACATCAATACTCCTAAATTAATTAATTTTAATTATAATTTATTTAATTAATTGTCTCAATTTGTGTTCTAATTTTAATTATTTAATTAATTCATCTCATCATTCTTCTAACATTAATTAAATAAGTTAGGACTATTTATTCAATTAATCAGTCTATACAAAAATGCAAGATAAAACTATATAGCCCTCCTTCTTGATTCTCAACAACTAAAAATAACATAATGACCCAAAAATTCTCACTAGCATCCCAATCAAATAAAAAAATACAACATTAATTGTTATGCTTACTAATTCATTCTAACGTTTATGATGTACAAGTGGATACTCAACAATAATTTATCTTCCTTATAGGATTTGAATTTCTTTCCTTTATTAATATTACTTTAAAAAATGATCTTTTCATTGTTTGTACTATATAGCATTAGAATTAATAGTAAATACAAATTTATGGCTTAAAATAAATATGGATGTATTTCAATGCTTGGGAACAAGAAGAATAGCAAGGAAGAAGCTCTAGTCACAATAGTAAATACCAAAAGCTCAAGAGCACCTAAAAGTTATAAGGTAAATGGTGGTAAAAGTCAAAACGTAATTTAAGATGTTACATAAAGAAATTTGAAGGGATTATTAAAAATATATAATATTAATACACTATAAATTTAATGCATCTATTTGGAAAGTATATTCTATTAATATCAAAAAGTTGTAAATAAGATACTAGATTTCCACTTTTATTTGTGATGATTTGGTATATAGTTTACAAAAAAATCACAATTTCTATTAATAAATTATATCTCACATATTACTAAATCATAAATTTTCTTTATGAAATGTGTGTCAATAAAAATTGACTAAAAAGTTATATAGTTATAATATATCTTTTCTCAAATTTAAATAGTTTTGTGAATATTCAATATCTCTTTTATCATATGTCATGGAGTTGTCCGCTTTGAAAGCTGTCATATATAATAATATTTATATATTAATAATTTTCTTTATGAAATGTGTGTCAATAAAAATTGACTAAAAAATTATATAGTTATAATTATTAATGTGGATATAATTCAACTACAACTAACTAATTTTTAAGTCAAATTTTATTCAAACACATGTTATTAAAACTAATTAACAAAAAATAGTTCAACACAAATATAAATAATCATTTTTTAACTTTCATAACATCTAAATAATAGATATGTTACACCTCTTCACAATATAAATACTATTTAAACTCTTAAAATAGAATAAACTCTTTTCAACTACTTCTTATCATTGCCCTCATGTTAAAGAAGAATAGCAACTTTGTATAATAGTAGATAACTCTGATAGACAATTTTACCATAGTGCTAACTTTTTATTAAATATAACCTTTTCTTATTTCCTTGACAAAAATAGAAAAGAAAAAGATTATATTCAGTAGCCATATTGTTGACGATATGTAAAATTATTAAAAAATACCATTCTTAATAATTTTCATTGTCACGTTGTGGAAGACGATCTTATTAGATAACTCACACACAGGCCCATCATTTCTTAGAAATTCATGCAATGAATCGGTACTCTATCATATCTGCACGTGGAGAATGCAATGGTACGCCATGACCTCATTCTCATTTTGTTCCTTGGAACTCCCAATTTCCAATACCCAAAATCCCTCCAAAACACCATGGAACTCCCAACTTGGACGCCATTTCCCTTTCATGGTGCCCCATGTTTATGGATGATAGTGAGCTTTATCTGTGTCTATCAACCTTTCCGCCCAGTGCCCACTGCAACGTCATCTTCATCACATTACAGTGTTCGAGACAAGTTGCCTTGCTTCACATACGACAACACAGGCTACTCTCTCGTCGCTTCCTTCGCTTTCTCCTCTTTGCCAAGTATCATTTGTAGGTTATTTAAATTCCATAAATTAATTTTTGCATTTATTACTCTAGTCCTAGCCCTAAAAGCTTAGGGTTTTTTTTGTTTAGTTATTTATCTTAGGTAAAATATAGTGGTAGCATTTTCTTTTCATTACATAAATTTGTAAGCCCAACATTCCTACATGACATATGGTTTAAGTCTTTCTTTTATTAGAGTTTTTAAATTTGATTTTTTTAGTACATATTTTACTTCTTAGATCTCACTAGGGTTTGGGTCCCCTTTGATTATGCTTTATTGGTATACCTTATTTAGGGTTTTGCACTTCATTGTGACATCCTTTTTCATCCTACCTTAATCACCCTTATTTTTTCCCCTATGATATCATTTTCTAATTTATCTATAGATTTGATTACGTGCCGATTTTTTTGGTTTTATATCATATCTTACATCTCTACCATATTGTTTGGCCTTTAAGGTTTTGTGAGTTGTTTGCATGCCAAGGTCTTGTCCACTTTCTTACATTCCTTTGAAAAAAAGTTCTCATTTGAATCCTCAAATGATCCAATTCAACAAGAGTATTATTTCAATAGTTTTCTTATGAGTACTATTGATGTTACAATAATAGTACCTTGGATTGCATATCCTACATATTTAAGCATAAAGCTCTTTATTTATGCATGTCTTCAAATGACTTATGAAACATAGTTTACTCATGTGCCTAGAAAGTAAGAGAAGAGTAAGAACATTATTTATGATCAACCCACATTTCATTCTATTTTTATAAATATTTCACTTCACTTAGGATAATGCTAATGGCATGTGTACTTCTTGATAAAAAGTACATAAGTGTCACTATTGTCTCATTAATCATTGATTGATGGTAGTTAGGTGTCATCTCTATCTTAGTTATATTGAATTAACTTGTCTCTTGATTAAGAGTAATTAAGAGTCAAATTCATACCTATTAAACATGTCATAACCTTGAGTCATGTATTTGATAAGTCTACATAGTTGTAGATTTTTCTTTATAATTAAGCTATGCTATATTGAATACAACATCTTAATTCATTTTCCTAATTTTATGACTAGTAGTTGTGTTTATGTAAAAATTTAATAGGCTCTTAAAGCCATAATGCCATAAAGTGAGCCAATTCCTAGATGAGGGGACAAGAAGATCTTAATATCTCATATATCAAGTGAAGGGTGAAACCATAATGAACTCACCATTGTGTCTAAAATAGTCAAATTAAATTTCACTTTTTTTTTTTGTCTAAGTTAGACAACTTAAAATTGACCAACTTGGAAAGAATTTGCTCTAATTATTTGTAAGAATTATTTAGCAAATAAAAAATTTAAAAACAAGACCACATCATTGCATTCAAAAATTCGAACCTACTAATCAACATAAAAATTATCGACAATACGAGAGAGAAGCGAAACTAGGGCAAAGAAATGGTGAAGACTAGGGAAAATTTGTGTGAAAGTGAAGACACAACAAAGGCTAGAGAAATATCTGTGTGCAGTTCTGAAACGCTAACGTCCCCTGCATCGTGCACAAAAAATCTTACTACATTGGAAGAATCTTCCATCCTAGAGTCATCATTATCTATGGACCCTAGAGCCCACCTTGCATTCAAAACCAAACACAAAAAAATGAAGAAAAAAGCCAAAGATCATAGCGTCTCAGAACTAGACAATATGAAAAATGATAGCCCCATGGGCCCCATGATCGATGTTGTGGAGAAAACCACCTCTGTTGTCTCCCAAGCTATAGGATTATACGTCAACAATCCAACCTAGACCCAGAATGGTGTTGATAAAGAAAGCTCTTGTCCTCAACACCAATTGAACATAGAACCATGAAACGACAACTTAGAAGGTAAGGTGATCTCTTTCAAATTGTCTGATGATATTATTAAGGTCATCTCAAATTGTAGAGTAAAAAGAATTATCATGTTCTTTCTCAAGGGAATCCCGTTTGAACAAGACCTTTTTAAATGGACCCACAATAACTGGTCTAAGTTAAAGGGTGGACCATAGAATCAATTAGGGGCCTTGGTAGGGGTTATGTTTCCTGCACTTTTGCTAACCTAGACCATGCCCGTATTGCTATGCAATATGGCTCTTGGATCATTTGTGGCAAAACATGCTATGTTCAAGTCTGAGACATTGATTTTCATCTAGAAGGAATAACAAAATCAAAATACCCCATGTGGGTTGAATTTCCCTTTCTCAATCTTGCTTTCCACCCAATCTTTCTTACAAGACATTGCCTCTCAATTGGGAAAGGTACTCTAGTGTAAGAAACATTCTGATAAATGGGTCAACCTTTGTACACACCCTAGAGATTGCATTTAGATGGACTTGACTCATAATCTACCTAATTCCATCAAGCTTGTTGGTCTTGGCTTTGAGTTTGAATAGCGAATCATTTATCTTGGGTATGTGCAGGATCATGATAGACCAAAAAGTGGCAATATGATGGGTATGTGGTTGGCTGACTTTTTTTAATCCAAAATTGATGAAATGAAAGGGTTTTTAAAGAGGAGATTCTTCGACTTTCCACCAATATAAATTATGCTTTACTTTTAATTTAATAAATAATTATTATCCATTTCTATTTGAATTACAAAATAAAGTCTGATTGATGGTGATTTAGAAAACATCTATAGCTTTCAAGCGATATCACATTTTTTGAATCCAAAACATGCATCACATTCATAAAAGCTTCACATATGATAGATTAAAACAAAGGAATTTCATAAAGTTTTGATCAAGTTAAGGTAGTCAAACATACTAGTTTTTATATTTTTTAAAAGTTGTAATAAAAAATTCATAATTAATTATTTACTTGGAAAAAAATTACAAAAAAATATGCATCACATCAGGACATTAGTCCTCTACTTATATATAAAATCTTATAAAAAAATATTATCATTTTATTGTGGTTAGGGTGGTCGGAATGACACCTTATTTTTTCCCTAAAATTTAAGTACTACTGCATTGAAATTTCAAATTTTCACCAAATAGATTTTTTTTATATTTTAAATAAACCTAGTAGTTTAGAAACTGCATTCAATTTTTTGCAGATTCTATGCTTACATATTTTTGAAATAATATAGATAACTTATTCAAATTTTTACGTCAAGTTGCCTAACTTTGATTTTCAAATTTTTTTGCCACTTAAGGGCCTATTTTTTCCATGATGATCCTGCACATACCCTCTTAATAAACCTAATGCTTGTTTTTACTGTTGCAAGGAAGGATACCTCATTCGTGATTATCCCTTCTATAAACCCAAATTAACACAGTCTCCTCCATCCATCTCACACCCCACCTCTATTGTTCCTAATAGTGAAGCCTCTAATGATCCTGCACCCAAGTCCCCTCCACTCTTAATAATAACCCATCCTCTTCCAACTCTCCCCATCTACCCTCCATTCCTTCGTCTACTTGACAACCACCCTCTCCCATTGGATCCAAATCTTTCAAGGAAGTTGTAACTGATTATGATATTAGAGCATCTAAAAGGCAGAAAGAGGGTTCTATCCTCAGTAAAAACCCACCCCACGTGCCCTACCCAACCTCCCAACCCACTAGTCTGGAGTTACTTCTCAAACTCAAATACTATCGAAACAATGCCTTAACCAAGACCACACTATGATCTTAGAATCTTTCCCTATGGGAAATCAGTTCAATGTGTTACTTGCGGATAAGGGTACCCTCCTCGACTCATCCCAATGAAGTGTCATATTTAATCCTGGAATGTGTGGGGCTTGACTATCCCTGCTCGTAAATACCAAGTCAAATAGTCTATCTAGTCAAACCAAACAGATGTCCTCATGCTTCAAGAAGTAAAAGCTAGTGGTGTTCATTTAGATGCTACCCTTGCTGCCATTTGGTAGGGGGAAATTTTGCTCCATACCAACCATGATGATGGTGGAGGAGGCATTGTCTTGGGTCTCACCCTTGGCTAGCTAATAAGGTAGTGGCTACTAGTGTTGATACCAATAATTGTTGTGTTTGGGCCACTATTATCATTAATGATGCTCTTATTGGATTTTGCTCCATTTATTCTCCAAATGCTCCCTCTAAGAGAATCCTTTTGTGGGATTGGATTCATTTACACCTACCCAATGCTCAATGGATCTTGGGGGGTGACTTTAACATGGTTGAACACCCATTTGATCATAGTTGGAATAATTCTTCATGCCTATCCTAATATCAATTTGAAGCTTGGACCTTGGCATGAAATGACCTTGGAGTTCATGACCCCCTTTTGGATAAATCCAACAGTCATATGCTGCACTAGTGCACTTGGAACAATTGTCGTGAAGGTATTTTGCAAAAAATGAGTAGGCTGGATTATTTTTATATCTCCCCTAATTACACTATCGAACATCGTGATGATCACCTTGTTTACCTAGATCTCTTAGCTACTCTTTCTGATCACCTTCCAATTTTTACCACCCATGTGCTCTCCAACTGTAGCCCCCTCTGCAAAGATTTTCCATTCAAATTGAATGTAGCTCATCTCAAAAATCAAGATTGCATTGATGGCTTAATTACTACTTGGAACTTTGAGCCAAAACCTCAACATGATAGATGGATCAGCTGGTGGGAGACAACCATTGCAAGATGCACTTCCTTTCATCATGAATATGGGAGACAAAGTGCTGCTTAGAATTGTAGGCATGAAAAATCACTTAAAGGGAAAATTGAACATGGACGTGCTATCCTAGCTATAAACCCACAAAACATCTCTATGCAACAATCAGTCACTAATACTAAAAATTTGTTTCAAAAAATGGCTGCTTATAAAGGAAAAGGTGCTCAAGTTCGTGCTTGTCTCTAGTGGATCAAGGAGGGGGATTGCGGGACCAATTTTTTCTTTCAATATTTACAACACAAACACAAAAAGGAACACAATTTTGTTATCAAATCTATTTGATGGATCTCTGCAGACTAGCCATGATGCCATTTTACAAACTTTCTATGAGCACTTCAAAAATATTTTTATAGATGAATCTATTAATGATGACCTCCTTCCCATCCTTGAGGACTATGTTGTAGGCTGTATCCCCCAAAAAATTGATCCAAAATACAATAAATTTCTTGACCACCTGTTGTCAATAGAAGAGATTGATGACGCCCTTCAGTGTATGGTGGTAGAAAAAAGTCCTGGCATTGATGGGTTGCCAATGGAGTTTTATAGGGCTCTTTGGCCTCATATTCGCGAGGATTTTTATAATGTTTACCTTGAAGGAATTGAAATGAGATCATTAAGACCTAGATTATTAATCAAGGCCTGATTAAGCTCATTCCTAAAGGAAAATATGATGACACCATTAATGGTTGGTGACCTATTACCTTCCTCAACACTTCTTATAAAATCATCACTAAAGTGCTTGCAATGTGTACAATTAAAAAAATCACTCAAGACATTGTTCAACTTGAACAAACTGGTTTCTTAGGAGGGAGATTCATTCTGGAAAATTTGGTTCTTGCTTGGGAAACTACTGAATGGGCATAGAAAACTACCCAAGATGCTCTAATTATTAAACTTGACTTCGATAAAGCCTTTGATCGCATTCCCTGACCATTTATCCTTAATATATGCTAAAATGGCTTGGCTTTGGCCCCAAGTTATGCAAGCAAGTTAGTATGTTGTTTGTGGATGCTAATGCCAAAGTTTCAGTGAATGGAACCCTCTCCCCCCAATTCCCCTTTCAAAAATCCATTCGTCAAGGCTACCCTCTTGCTTCATACTCTTTTGTTCTTGCAACTAATGCTCTTGGCTATCTCTTGCAACATGCTCTATCCATGAAACTTATACATGGTATATTGCTACTAGGTAATGCAAAATCCCTTAATTCCTACTTTTTTGATGATAGCATGCTCTTTATAAAAAATTCTGCTGAGGAAATGGCCCACACTTTAGATATTTTGGATCTCTTTTGTTCTATCTTTGGTTCCAAATTGGAAATGCGTAAAACTGAATTCATTATGTGGTGTAGGGCACCTAGGTCTTCTTGTAGAAAGTTGAAAAGTGTTAGTATTTTGGTGTGGTTAAATAATTTTTTTTGTAATAAGGTCTCTAAATACCATTTTTTAGGTGTTTGTGTTGAGTTTGAGTCCTAGGAGTGAAGTAGGGTCTTTTGTAAAAGGTGTCAAATGTTGTCAAAAGTGAATAAGCAAAATTTGCATTTCTTGCAGTTTTGAGAAGTTGAACCGTTGTGATTTGAAATTTTGTTGTTGAACGGTTGATTATGTGTTGGAATGTCTTTAAAAACATTGGGGAACATTGGTTCAAGGTTTAGTTGTTGAGAATTTGAATTTGAAATAACAAAATGCTATGCTTTTTGTGTTTGGAGACTTAATTTGCTGCTAAACTATTCTGTACGAATCCGTACATCCTAGGAGTGAACAAAATTTTATTGTAAGTGATGGTGCTTTGAATTCTCGTTCATTTTCATTTGGTTTCAATTGATTTCATCAAGTTTGGAGTAACTTATAGTATATTTACTCGAAATTGTTTAAAACCCCCACTAGGGTGTGTATTGACTGTAAATAATGGATTCCTCTACATTCTACCAATGAAAAGGCTTCAAAATCGGTGGAATGGATGTAGGTAGGATTTATTTTGTGTTCTCAATGTGGCAAGAGTAGGGGATGAAGGTTGGTGCAAATTTGTTGATGCCCTAGTAAAAAAACCTCATGTTTTAGGCATAAGAGATGCATAGGAGTTAGGGTTTGAAGAAGAATTCTTAGGTAGTGATTGAAATTGCTTGGAAAAGGGTTTGATAGTCACCACATGATTTTTTTGGGCTGTTGGAATGGAGCTTTGAATATTGGAGTGTGAAAACCTTGTTGTGACCTAGTGAAGCAAGCCTATTTAGGCCTAATTCAAAGCGTAGCAACAGAAATTTGGCCTTTGTGTTCCAAAACACCCCTACCTGCAATTGAGATATGTTGTTAAAGGGATAAAGGGTATCTAAATCTGTAATTAGGTTTTGGGTGTGAAGTATTTCATGAAAGTTATGTGGAAAAACCCATGTTTGAAGTGCTACTAGGGAAATAGGAGGTAATGAGTATGGTTCTAAGTTTGAAAATTTTGAGTTGTTGAGTTAGTTTTGTGATCATCCACCCTACTTTGTATCATTATGACCTACCCTAACCCTCGACCTCCTTGAATTCCAAGTGAGTGGCATGAAGTTAACCATGGATCTATTACTTGATACCTTGGGATTCCTTTTGGAATTGGCGTCACTCTCAAAGACATGTGGAAGTGGTTTATATGTAAAGTCAAGAAAAAGCACATGAATTGGACCAACCGATTTCTCTCTAAGGTTGGACGTATCCAAGTGGCAAAAAAATCCTCTTGGCCAACCATGTCTATATCTCTTCTTGTTGGATTCCCTCTAAAAGTTGTTATAACCAACTGACACAACTGATAAGGAGTTTTCTTTGGGCTAAATGGGGCAATAAGAAAGGCCTTCCTATAACCTCATGGACACATTGCATCCAACCAAAAGATAAAGAAGGTTTGGGAATCATTGGCCCATAAACTCAAGGTATATACCTTACTTCAAAATGGATTGTTAGTGCTTTAAATGGAGATACCCTTTGGAAATGTTTGGTTCGACATCACATCCAATCAACTATAGTTGGGAAATCTTGGGCTTTGGTTAATTGGAAAGATAAAATTCTCCTTGCACCCTTTTTTAACACTCATGGATTTGTCCCCTTTAATTCCATTTGGTCGGCTTGGCAGATAACCTCTTGTAGGCTATCTTGGTTTGATAAAACCTTGAGTCATGGCCTAAGCTTTGCCACTTCCTCTATTTGGTGGAATCATTTAATCCTATAGGAAGGAAAACCTCTTGCTACTGTCAAAGAGTTCAAAGGAAAACACCTTTTTAAGAAAGTAATTCAGACCTTCCAAGACCTATGGGATCCTACTAGCTTTACTTGGTTGTCTTGGCAACAACTCAAATCACATTTTAACTTGTCCTCCATTAACAAGTATCTACTTCTAAGAATCCAACAGCTAGTGACCCCTGAACTCTCATGTTTGATGTCCACACATTGCCATGATAATTTAATTAAGGATTGGAAATGGCCTAATACATGGAGCATTCAAAGGTTTCCTCTTAAGATCATCTACAGACAACTCCTCCCAACTTTCTCCTTCGCTCCCTATCTTAATTCTAACTGGAGGTATAAAATTAGTAGAGCTCGGTGGAACAAGTAAAGATTTTAGATTTGGAAATCAAAAGCTGACGTTCAGTCTCAACTAACAAGTTGGAAAGTTCTCAATTCCAAGTTGCATGTTGGTGACCATCTTTCTTTCATCTACCCTCCCCCAATTTTCCCATTTTGTGTGAAAAAAGAATCTATTTGGAACCAAGGTAAATGGGGGTGAAATGGTGTTTAAATGCTATCACACCCACTTTCAAGATGATTCTACTCAAGGATAACCCTAGAGATCTCAATGCAAAAGAGAAAGAGATCTTATAATAGGGTTGTCCTAGGGGATGAAAGTAGACTAATAAGGGGTTCACCACCTAGTTTAGACTGGGAAAAGATAATGAAATGCAAGATGAAATGAAAAACCCTAATTGAATGTAAAGTAGTACTAAATGACCTAGAAAAGTGAATGAAATGAAACAAAAAACTACAAAACAAAATGTGTGTACCTGGGAATCTAGAGAAGGATGGATGGAGGTCTAGAATACTAGAAAATTTTCTTTTACTGTTGAATGGGACTCTTTCTCCAAGCTGGGCGAATCAATCCAATTTTTCTAAAACTGTGCAAGAATAGGTTTTAGACAAAAGGGTATATAAATTTGCAAAATCCTAAAATTTGATTGAAACTGGGACTCATTCGCTAGAAGTGGCAAATCAGTCTAGTTGGGATTTTTTTAAGCTTCAAAGGCTGATCTAGCTCTTCTCAATTTGCTCTGTCCTTCATGATTAGTCTTTGGATCCGAATCTCTGATTTGCATCCTGTAGGTAATCTCCAATTCTCTCCAAGGCTTGATGACAACTTTGACAACTTTGAATGATTTACAAATTTTCTCTAAGATCTTGCTCCTTAGGAAATATGCAACCTATACCTACAAATCACACACAAAGGAGAGGAAAATTTTTTGTTGGGTTAGTGGATATGTGTTTTCCTTGGTCAAACCCTGTTTTGGAAATCAATCCTTGAAATGAAATCAAATAAGAATGGAGAATAATGAATGAAAAAATAACAATGTTGCACCTCAACAAACCCTAGTAATAAGGTGTTACAAATATGCTTGAGATGGCTGCAATGGATGTAGATCTTGAATCTAGCTTGAATGATGTTTATCTTGAATGAAACACTTGCTTGAATCACAATCCCTACATCACAATTGTTAGCACAATAACAAACATGATGCAAAAAATATTTGACATGATGATTGATGCTTGAAGAATGCTCTAAAATGCTTAATAATCTGCCCTGGAATGCTCTTGAATGCTCTTTTGAATGCTTGTGAACTCTTGTTTTCTTCTTAGATTGCTAGATATGAAAATATGAGTGAAAGAACCTTGTATTTATACTCAATTATGCAAGAATTTTTGAAATTACAACACTACATGCTGACATCAGATCTAGGAGAATAAAATCTCGCCAAAAAATTGGATTAATTTAGATTTTGGGCCACACGGGGCTCATTCACCCAAGGTGGCGAATGAGTCCCATCAGCCATAATGTATGGGACCAAAAATCAAAAGTGCTTAGTAATGTGTAAAATTTGGTTCGAGACCAAAAGACCTAGGTGGGACCCATTTTCCCAAGGTGGCGAATGAGTCCTAGATCACTACATCAGGGCCATTCAAACTAGAAACACTTGAATTATGATTAGTTAATGGTTGGTGTCAGGATTATCCTTGAAAAGATGCATTAAATGAGGCTTGTGGATACAAAATAGGGCCAATTAAAGCATAAGAAAGCCCAATTATTAATGAAAAGCCTAGAAAAGTGTGAAAGTGTGTTACAAAACTTTACAACACTTCAAATAAGGTAAGATTAATGTTAAAAAGAGGTTTATTAGGTGTAATTAATTAATAACACCTTCAAAAAGTGTGAAAGTGAGTTACAACACTTTGCAAAACTTTAGCAAGGTACCATTTAAATCCATTAGTTCACAAGGGCCCAAGACCTAATATAAATGTGTTAACCACATTGCAACACTAAATCAAGGCAAC
>VDFB02076965.1:0-23002 GCA_007258455.2 Sequoia sempervirens | reverse complement strand
GATATATCTATCTTATTAAATAACATATATAATTAAAGTCAAGATATATCATTTTCAAAGAGTTAATTTTTTATTACTTTGTTTAACATATTTATATTACATTTGTATTATTTTAAAAATATATATTATATTTATTAAATAATATATTCAATTTATATTTATTATTACATATTTTATGAAATATTTTGCATATTATTAAATATAAATATTGTATACATACACTCCCTTTTCCTCCCACCCCATCTCTCTCTCTACCTCTACCCCCTCTCCACTATTTTCCTCTCCACTATTTTTCTCTATCACTACCTATATCTCTCACTCTTGCCTCCTCTATATATTCCTCTCTACCCCTCTCTCCATATCACTTCTATATCTTTATCTTTCTCTCTCAATCTCCCCCTCTCTCATCGTCTCTTTTCTATCTCTATTTCTCCCTCTTCCTCTTTCTCTCTCATTCCATTGCTCCCTCTCTATATGTTTCTTTCTCACACCGCTTCTATATTTCCCATGTTATATCTATCTCTATCCATATCTCTCCCTCTCTCCTTATCACTCCCTCTTTCTATTTCTCTCTACTCTCTCCTCTCTCTATTTCTCCCCCCCTTTCCTTCCCTCTCTATCTATTTGTAAATATATATCCCTCTCTATATCTCTCTCACCCATATACACACACTTCCTCTTTCTCCCTTCCCCCACTTTATCTCATCTCTTTATTCACCTATCTATACCTCTCTATTACTTATCTCTATCCCCTTATTTCTCTCTTGCTCTTCCCCCCCCCCTCTCTCTCTCTCTTTATCTATATCTCTCCACATCTATTTCTCTATCCCTATACATTTATATCCTTTCCCTCTCTCCCCCTTCTTCATTCTCTATCTTATTCACTCCATCTCTCCATCCATCTTTTCTACTCTATATCTTTATCTTTATGTTTCACTTGATCTCCCTCTCACTCATCTCTATCTCTTTTTATCCATATCCTTCTCTACATATATCTCCATATCTATCTATCTCCCTATCTCTTTATCTCTTTTCATATCCCTCTATCCCTCTATATCACCCTCTATTTATATCTCTCCCTCTCCCCCCTCTTCTCTCTTCCTTACTCTCCCTCCCTCTCTCTATCTCTCCTCATCTCTCCCTCTCTTGCTCCCTCCCTATTCCCCTATCTATCTTTATATCTCAAACATAAAGCTCATCAAGGCATGCTTGCCAAAAAAAATATCTAAGAGTCTAATGTGAAACAAACCAAAATCAAATAATTCAAGACAAAAGGAAAAAAAAACAGAGGTATGAAACAAAAGTTCAAGCGACATAAATGGAATTAAAATTAGTAGAAACTGCATTTACCTAGTTATTGGTTTGGTGTCTATTGCGGAGTAGCTGAAATACAAATAATTGAATATTACAGATAGTGACCATTTCGTTATGTGTGTCTAAATCGTCCATCTTCTATCAAGCAATTTAGGGCGATCTAAAGAAAAAATACATTAATAAAATGCTCTAGTACTAAAGCAAAATGAATCATTGCCAGTTTCAAAGTTGTGTGCATTTGCTGAGTTCCAATGTATGTGCTTCTTAGTTCCATTGGGACTCTTGTTGTCTATACGGTGCATGAAAATACTTCCATAAAGCGGGGTTTGTGGACATCAACTACCATGTTGCACAAGAGATGTATGCACAACGTGCAGAATGGATGGCCTAGCTATCCTTCTTTCCTAGCTATCCTTCTCATCAAGAAAATGGATGGCCTTTCATTATTCTTCAATGCATTTAAATTTCTACTATTAAAATGGCTTGGAAATTTTTCCATGTCTTTTCGTTTCAAGATTGTAATCCAATGATGTCACCCTCCCTGCATTGGCCTACTTCAATTTCAATACCTCTTTTCTTTAAGAGTATTACTGTACAACAGTTTTTTCTTGGTGGCTACATGAATCATACTGAAAAATTCATTAAATTCCACACAAGAAATAGAATTCACAAATAGAAAAATAAGTTGAGAGAAGATGGGTAACTGCTTGAAATGAGACGAAAGAAGAAAAAATAATACATACCTCAAAATTTCGCAATACCGCACCTTAAGGGTTTTTGAAAAAAAAAATCAGGCATTTTCAATTCACCGCCACTACTCAGAACACTACATGCAGAAAATAATGAATATGAGCCCTCCATTGGACAGTTATTAATTACTGGGCACGTTTACTCTTTATTTGCCCAGCAGTTAAATCTTTATTCGCACATTCGATGTGGACTATAAATAACGCCAAAATTTTTGGTCTTGCTACAAGTATTTAACTGAAATTCAAATTCAGGTTTCTCTACTGTTTCCAGTTACCGTGGAGAAGTAAAATAAAGGAAGAATAGGCAATATACACCTGCAAATACTATGTATATTCAGACCATAAATAGGTTGTATATCTTTTAAATATTCTTCTCAATATAATAACTAAATCTTTATCATTTGATATTAATAGCTTTCAGAATTAAGCTATAATTTTAAATCATAAAACAAAGAAAACAGAGTATAAATTACATGCCTACAACCCTTGCTTCTGCACTATATATTCTCCAAACAGTCATAGGCTCCAATTTATGCACAGCCTCTAAAAATTCCAAAATTTAATGAAATCACTTCCTATGGATACTGATGCCAACCTGCCTCTTACGACTTTGAGCTCAAAAGTAATTTTCTTCACTAAATTTCTCTTCTAGGGAAACCATTGTCCATAATAGTGCTTTAAGCAAAGGATTAATCAACTTTTGCACCATGTCCTTTCAGACATTCATGGCAGTATATTCTCAATGTCAAAGTTACTCCCCAAACCAATAAATAAAGTCTTTGCAAAATCAAAGATAATTCCAAAAGAAAACGTTGAACTTCTAATAAGTCCCCTCGCTTAGAGGTTCCCTTCTCATCCCATTTGCCATGGTTGGCGCCTTCTTTTAAGGCAACATTTTATTCCACTTTGTGGGTATTAAAATCATGCAAGCTTTAAGAAGATAAGTCTGGTGTTTCATAGCACAATTATGAGTATGCTAAAATTAGCCTCTCTCGCCACTCTTTGTAGTTTGAGCATTCATACATTTATAAGCAAAAATAATATACTTGTGAGCTTTTCATGCCACAGCTGAATGGTCGTTAGAAGCATTGAAGTGGCAATTAAAAAGTTGTTTAAAGGATATTTTCCATCGCCACATAGTGGTTGCATAAATATAAGAAATGTGGCGCCAACATAAGTCCATTTAGGAAGGCTTTAATGCCCAAACTAATGCCTATATTATAGCCTTTCTTGGAGGCTAATATGTACATATTTTTAGTTCCTCCCAAGGAACTATAGGCACACCTCTTCCTTAACTAGTTATTAATGTTTTGAACTTCAACCAATCAAAATTGATTATTTTCCTTTATACATTATATTTAATTTTTTTTCTAAAGTTAAATGCATGTTTTTTAACTTTTCTAATTTTCAAAATTATTTCTCTTGAATATTATTGGCTCAAAACTTTTGAGCGATAAGGGCGATTTTCCCGGATCCATTATCAAAGTTGCGATTATAGTGGGAGATGGAAAGGGCAGGAGAAAATTAAAATTACTTTTAACTTAACTATTCTATTTACATTTGTAATCTAAATTTAACTAAGTCTAAATGCTAATAAATTCCCCTATACTAATTTCTTAAATATTCTATGTAATTTAAATTATATAGGTTAATTATTTAATTTGTTTATGCAATACAAACCTTGTTAATTCTTGATATTAATAAATTCAACTATGCTAATTTTTTGAAGATTATTTTTTTGTTAAATAAATTTATCTATACATTCAAACTATATTTTTTAAGATTAATTTTTGGTTATATTAATTTTCATTTGCCTTTGATAAATTAAAATATATTTCTTGAAATCTATTTTTATAATATAAAATCAATTAATACTAATATCTTTTGAAATTTGATAAATTGAACTAAACTAATTTTCTTTAAAAAAAATACAATATGAAAATAATTAATTTCTAGATAGTTTTAATATAATTACTTTTATAATAATTTGATTATTTTAATAATTAAACTATATTATTTTTGCTAATACTAAATTAAATGCTAAATTAGTTTGATCTATTTTATTTAAAAAATAAATTTACTAAATCTATTTACTTTGTCAATAAATAATAAATCCCTTTATAAAATAAAATTTTAACTAATATACTTTTGCATCTAGATAAATAAAATCTATGTCTAAATAAATCATTCAATTTTAAATTTTTTGGTTATAAAAACAAGCACTTTGTATTTTAAATTTTATTTCCTACAAATTCTTTAATTTAAAAAAAACTTTAAAAAATTGTTTTTCTTATCATAAGATGGGTTGTTAAAAGCTTTCATTAAAATAAAAAAATTAACTAAATCTTTTTCCTTATCCATTTAATTTAAGTATCATTCTAAAGTTTATTGGTCTATTATCAAAGATTTCTTTAAAAAACAACCAATTTTTTTTCCTTATTTTCTATTACAATTATAAACTTATGATTTTTTCTAGTTATTATTTTAAATTTCTTTTTTGAAATTTTAATATAAGCTTCTATTTAAATTCTTAATTTGTGGTTTTCAAAAGGTTCTTTTAGCATGATAAGGCTTTTATCTAAATTCTTAATTTATTATTTTAAAGGGAAATTTAATTAACATACAAAATGATAAATATTTGGTTTTATCTATAAATTAAATATGGTTCTCAATAATTTTAAATAAAAATTTCTACTTTTCAAATAATTTTTCTCATAACATGGATACAAAAAATTATCTGCACAAATCTCGAGCTCCATGGAAAATGTGGCCAGTTAATTCAAACCATTTAGTTAAATTCTCAACGTTTGACAGTTATTTATTTTTAATGGTTTTGGTTATGTCAACTACATTTTGCTCTCAAATTTATTGTTACTTCATTGTAACCTTTTTGACATCAATTCCTTTTTTTTGTATAGAAGCTTTTTTTTACTCTTGAGTTCTTTAAAATTTAATTGATTTTTTGTTGTTATTTCCATTCTTTTTGTTTCAAAGGTTGAATAATGGATGAGAATCATGGATTTTATTTTCATTGTTTAAATTTGGTGGTTAATAATTAAAATAGTTTTTTTCTTAAATTCTCTTTACATTTCATTTTTTTTGTTTTCCCATTATTTTTGTTGGAGCATTTAGATGGATAGTTTCTAGTAGAAATCAATTTTTTAATTTCACTGCACTTGAAAGTAGATAGTGGCTTATCATCAATTGACTAGTAGGATGGATGAATCATGCCTTTTCCCTTTTTATCCTTTTCCACCCATGTATGATATTAGAAAGATGGTAGGAGAAAAAATCTATGTTTCTTTTAAATAATTTTTTAAAAATCTTAGTTTTTTTCTTCATACATTGGCTAGGCCCAATGAGTTAGGATTGGTGGTTTTTTTGCTCTCTGACTTCATAGTATAAATTTGCATGAATAGAAAGGAAGATTAGAAGTAGGTTTGAAAATTGTTTGCTTCCTCCCAAAAATTTGCATGAATATAAATGAAGATTAGAAGTAGGTTTGAAAATTGTCTACTTCCTCCCAATTCAGCATGCCTATACTTTTGTGAATCTAAATATGGTGCGGTAAACAAATGGATATGTTTTTATGAAGGGAATACTTTTTGGGAAGTGAAAAGTGATTGCTATAATTAGGGATTCAGGGGAAATTTTTCTATTTATCAAACTAAGATGTAGTGTAATTTAGTATGCATGAATATTGGCGGGAAGAGGGTGGGGTGTCTTCTTTATGAATATTGGCAAGAAGGGGGTGGGGTGTCTTCTTTCCTTTCTTTCTGCTTTTGGCATGCTAGAAACTAACATCTCTAGATACTAGAGACAAGGAATATATCAATTTCAATCCAATTTGCATGAATTTTGATAAGGAATATATCAATTTCAATTCAATTTGCATGAATTTTGTTGGAGCTTGAAGACATGGTTTGTATCATCAAGATTTTTGAGTTGGGAAAGGTAGTTCAGGACAGGAGAAATCCAATCAAGTTATATTTTCTTAAGTTTGGTTTTTGTTGATATAAGTAAAATAAATAATGAGAGTCTAAAAATATTGAGTTAGCCTGATTCTACCCTCATTCATCTACCCCTTAGATAAACTAATTTATAGTCTCATTGCATGATTTTGCTCTAATATATGCCAAATATTTCAAATATTTCTTGTGGTTGGGATGACCAAAGGGGCATAAAGTCTTGTTTTAATGGTTTTCCAATTCAATATTTCGTTACCTATTCTTTGGCATCAAGGCCACCATAGACTTGCTAAGAGTACATTGCATGTTATGGCATGAACTTGAAGTTCCAATGACCTCCAATAAAATTCTCATGTGCCTCTTGAAGTACATTCCCAATCTCTTACCGCACCACACACTTTAATACCTGGTTGGGCCCCAGCTTGAACAACAATCCATTGATTAGCTGGAAAGCCTTGGTTTCCCATGCTAACCTTTAGTGGTTTCTTGCTTGTAATTCAGGTATATTAAATGAGGTTCAATTAATACTTGACAAAAAATAGTGATCAACATTAATTAGAAAGATGCAACAATAAATATTGATAGAGGGAATCCATTCATAGTTTTGCTTGATCAATTTCTAAACTTATTGAGTTTTGTAGACATTAGGCACCTATAAGAGGACTTAGGACTATATGCTTTCATTTTCATTTGTGTAGAAAATTGTAACATTTAAGCAGGGTGGTTATACATGACTCTATGTACAATGAAAGTTCTAAAGATCTTTGCTTTTTTAAAGAGGATTTTTTATCATATATGTTGAATGGTTAAGGAAATATTTGAACTCATAAATATTTAAATAATGCTGACAACATGTAAATTGTGCTTTCTTCATGGCCTAAAAGCACAACCAGAGCATCTCAGAATTTTGAAGTGAGCAAAATTATTTTGTTATAAGGGTCATTTTCTAATGAAAGACAAAGTTAACTCTATCAATGATCAAATTCCCAAATTTAGGTGACAATCTTGACCAATTTTTCATAAAAGACAACAAACTCAACAAATACAAACAAAACTATTCTAAAACTTTCTAGCAGGAACTTCGCTGCTCTGCAGCTCTTGTTTGATATGCGGTTGATAATATTAATAAAAAATTAAGGGTCATGATTTCAAGAAGGTAGAGAACAATATGGCTTTTATGCCATTTAAAATGCCTTTATTTTAGCCTATATTCATTAAATGGCTTTAGATAGTTATTTATTATTTTATAATGGTTTTTATATCAAAAAATAAATGAAGAGTTTTTTATATCAAAAAATAAATGAAGGGTGATGATTTGAAGAATTCTCCTTGATTTAAGGTAGAGTTTTTCTGAACACACCAAATGCCATTGTAAAACATCTCTTGACGTAATAAAGTTGTTTTTTTAAAATTTGATATGCATGGTTGTTGGGAGGACAAATAATTTTATGAATTAAGTTTGTATTTTTAATTGAAGAAGGGTCCCTTTAAAGTGTTAAGGGTCTTATATTTAAGAAAAAATGATGGTTGAGTTATTTGGAGTCATTCCACTTCATCAATAAATTAAGAGTCACTTAACTAACTCACATTTAACATGTTTTTTTTGGGTACAAAATCTTATGTTTTTTAATAATCTTGATATTTATATTTAATATTAGCATGTTGTATCAATTGATGTCATAATCATATATTAAAATTTGCTACTCTAATTTTTTTAATCAGTGAATTTATTTTGCTAATTTTTTAATTTAAAATGTTATAATCAAAGGATGTTTACAAAAATCATTTAGATTTTTCAAAAATATTTATTTAAAATTTGCAATTTAAAACTAAAAATTAAAAAAAATGACAAAATAGGTTATTTAAACCATTCTAAAAAAATGAAAATCAATAGTAAGTGTGAAAATCAAGGTAAAATGGGTAGAAGATCAATTAATTAAAATATTATGTCTTTCATTTAAAATTGATATTTGTAAAAGTAATGAAAGAATTTCAATATGTATTTATTTATTTTAAGTGTTTTGATTTGGTTGAAGAGAAAAATAACACTTTCTCTATAAATAGGTTATAAACCACTTATCATTCTTTTTATAATTTAATATTCTCTTTATAAAAATTAGATTTAATGAATATAATAAATATACAATTAAATTAAATTAAAAGAGTTTTAATATATATAATAAAAATAGAAATTTAGAAATTAAGAGGAGGGAAACTTGAATTAGTTAATTTTAATTGTTAATGGATAGTTTTGAAGAGTTATGATCATTGTTTTTAATCATATTTTAGAATCACTTAAAACTGGATAAATTAAATGTAGAACGATCAAAAATATAAAATAAGTTTCTCAAAATCCATGTAAGGTTGCATGGTTGCACCTATGATTTTGATCTTACTCTTTATGACCTTAATATTGCACATCATTTTGACTTGAAAAAATTGTGGTTCTAACCTATGATGAATTAGGGTATTAATACATGCAACATTTATTTCATGTGACCTATTATGAGAGAGGAGATACATTCCCATAGTGTCGTCCAAATATAAAAGGTAGGAATCCACAAATAGATTTGAATTATCTAATTAGTAGAAATCCCAAATGAGGTGGATTAGAAAGACTAAAATTAACCTAATTCAAGGAATTGCTAGAAGTTTCTAATAAAAAATATTTGACAATAATCAAGCATAAAGTAATGATGGAGATAAGATTTTGGTGCACATTATCCAATTATACTAATCATCTTAAGATATGTTGTGTTCATACAATATGGAAATTTATCAACACCAAATGGTTTTAAATCAATGCTAGAATACAAGAGTACTCAACCTCAAAATGATAACTCATAAATAAGGAAGATGAACCTTCTAAATCTATATAAGGAGTCATAGAATCCAAAGAATCAATGTAAGTCTCTATGGGAGGATAAGGAGCATAAAGATAATTCTTTATGTAATTGTAACATTTGGGATTTTCACCATAAATAGGATTTTTTAGGTACCAAAACTACTACTGGACACTTCCTAGAACACAATCTCACTTTCAAGTCCAATATTGTCATCATGAAAGTGAGTCCTACTCATCCACATACTATGGAGGGTTAAAGGTCAACTCTATGAGAGTGATTTTTCTCTCCTACACTTCAAGATCGACTTAGAATCAAGAGGGTGTTTGTAGAGATATATATAAATATGTATAAAATCAAACACAATCGACAACAAATAATAACCACAATAAAACCCAATTGCATCCTTAACCCCAAATATTTTCACTAGCTTGAGATAAATTATTTTCATTAACCTCTATATAGTTGACATGGTTGTGTAAGAATGATCCATATAAAATAATTTCACTTTTGGCTTCACACAAGTTATTTCCCTAGTTGTACTAATGATCAAGAATGCACAAAAGATAGATTTATTCATAAAATACTAAATAATGTTTTTAATTTTTTTGATGGTGTGAGATTGGACAAGTGGAACCAAGATAAATGCATATCTAATTGGGCTACAAATTCATAGAAATAAAAAAGGAAAATAATGAATGGAAACATAGAATAATTTATCTAGATAAACTTGTCATTAGATTACAAGAATTATACACAAACCATACAAGTAGTGAATCCATATAAATTGAAAAATGATTATTATAATGTTTGTAATATTTTAAAATTTTGTCACATTACCAAATTCCCAATATGATCATGTCAACAAGTGTGACAAGAGAAAACGTTAACAAGAGTAAAGGATTATTTGAAGATTTATAAACAATTTGGAAACATGATTTCTCTACATAATACTTGTAGCATTGTTTCCTTCAACTACTTCATTACTTCATTTCCTTTCTAAAAATTTTAGGTCACATGACATTATTGAAGCACTAGATAAACCTTGTACCCTCATAGTCTCCATTTTCCACCAAAAGAACTAACCTCGCCTAAAAAATAAATAAAACTTACCATATACACAATTGCATGCCAAAACCTAATCAACAACATTGTACCACTACAAAATTCCATGGCCTACAAGCATTCCCATCTAAAATGAATGTCTCAAATTGAATAAAAAACTATTAGAAGTATAGAAGTATCTATGAGTAATGGAGGGTAGATGGAGTTAATGTAGGTAGCTAGGAGTTCTCCCTTGCATCAATGGTGGGTAGGTGAGCGAGTAAACATAGCACCATGACAGTTGACACTTTAAAATAATTTGAAAACAATATACTTTACTATTGAGTTCCTTTGAAATATATTTCCTTTGAACAATTGATGAAACCTAAGGGAGAATTGGAATTATGTCGAGATCTTCTAGGAGATGGTTTATGAACTAGATTAAATTTCCAATGAACACATCTTTCTCTAATGATTTTTTTAGTGGCTAATATTTTCCAATTGGTTAATATTTGAAATTTGGGAATCCAAAATTGGCTAATAGTTTGAGCTATAACGTGACTTAAATTGCCACATTTTTACAAAAAATTGTTATAGTCTTATTTAAATTTCCAAAGAATTTATTTTATTAGAAATTTTAACTCAAAAAAATTTCATAATATTTGATACATGATTAGATCATATTCACCTAAATTTTATAAATTATATAGTACAAACCTATATTAATTCACCAATAGTATATCATAATTATTAGTTGCTTTAGGGCCATATTTTGAAAATATTTAGTTTCCACCATTGATTTACAATATAATCTAATGGTCCTTGTTATATTTTGTGAGGTAAAACATGCTTGTGATATGTAATTCTTATGAGGCCTGCAATTTTTGGCCCCATAAGCATTACAAATCGTGGGTACATTTTACCTCATAAAATACAATGAGGGTTGTTAGATCAACGATCCAAAATTTTTTTGGGGCCCCATGATCATTACAAAATGTAGTTACATTTTACCTTAAACATAATACAATGAGGGTCATTAGATTATATTTTAAATCAATAGTGGAAAGTAAATATTATTGTCTACCCTTTAAACCCATCGATAATTTCCACCCTTTGGCCCCTACTTTTGGACATAAGAACTATTTTATTAAATTATATGGTTTCACCATCATAATTAATACATTTTCCTATTATTTTTAATATTTGCCAAAATTTTCTACAAAATTTTAGTGATGTAAAAAAATTGATAATAAAGTTTTATTGTTTTTTTGAAAAACAAAATTCACCAATAGAAATTAATATTTTTTCCTTAAAAATGAAAGATTCTCCAAGATTTTATATCTTTTTTTGAGGGGGGCTTTCTTAAATTTATCATTGATCTTTCTCCATTTACTTTAAGTTGAAAGTAGACCAAAATCTTGAAACCTTGGTGAAGGTTCCTAGTTCCTAGTCTCTTAGAATACTCTAATGATTTCCTCTATAATTTTTTTATTTTTTAGATCTTCATCTTATGTTTGTTAGTGTACCATAGAAAAAAGGCAACTTGCTTGATTTGGGGAATAATTGATGATAGACTAGACTTAATGAGGCCTTGATTTGGTGTTGTGAGGTATTTTTTACATCCACACTAGGTCTTGAACCCTTCCAAATGCATTTATTGATGTCTTGTAAAGGTGTTGTAAAGTGTTGTAAAAGAATTTCACACTTTTCTAGACTTAATGAACCCATCTTCCCTTAATTCAACATTATAAAATGTATTTAAATACATTATCACATCAATCTAGAAGGCTTGTAAACTAAATTTGACTTCAAACTAGTGTTGTAATGTGTTTTACACATTCACATTGGTTCTTGTGCCTTTCTAGGCTATGTGGACCTCATTTTAGTGTTGTAAAGTGTATTTAAATCACACTTTCACATTGAATTATGTGTCCCAAGCCTTAATTGACCTTTACATCATCATTAATAGGCCCCTATTACCCCATATTGTGCATCTCGAGGCAATATTTGATGAAATACCTAACATAGTTGCCATAAAAACCTTATTTTCTTACTTCCTAGCATCGTAGCTTACAAAAGGGCCCTACTGGGACTAATTTTCCACCTGTGGTGAATGAGTCCTTTCCAGGTGGGACTGATTCACCCAAGGTGGCAAATGAGTCTCATTTGGGCCAATTTTGACCTTTGAGTGGGAAAAACTAAAATTTAAGTTTATTATTTTTACATGTCTGCTTTAGGGATCCAATTTACGGGTGAATAAGGTGAATTACCTATAAATCCAAGTCTCTAAACCATAATTTACATCCATTAACTCGTTTTCACAATTCATTCATCATCTATCTTATCCATCAAGCCAAGCAAGTTAGGGTTTCATCATTGCAAGTCATCAAGTTAGCTTCCAAACACATTCAAGGGCAGATTATTCATGTTTTTTTGTAGAAATTCAAGATCAAACATCATGGAAAGGTATTGAATTCATTATTTCATGCTTTATTACATTCTTTCATCATTTTGGTTTAATTACCTTAAAGGGGTTTGACCAAGGCAAACCCCCATGCCCTAACATTCAACATTTCTCTTTCTCTTCTTGTGTGTTTGTAGATTTAGACATCTTGGAGGCTTAGAAATCATTGAATATTTCATTGAATTTTTTTTCAATTCATCCCTCCATTGGATAAGGAAAAACATCAACAAAAAGTCATTTTCAGGCCCGAATTTGACAGTTTCACAACTAGACACCTAGAGAAGTAGAAAGTGTAGACTGAAAGCTCCTGTTTCCACCTTTGAATCTTCAAAAATTAAAAAGAGGACTCATTCACCATGGGTGGAGAGTGAGTCCCACTTCCAAGCTTTTTTTTAGTTCTCTGCATTTCCAGTATCCATCCATATCTCAAGTGCACACTTTCAGTTTCATTCTTTTTTGTTTAGTTTTGTTCACATTTCTAGTCCATTTCTACATAACATAATGTGTTTTCAAACAAGGTGCATTTCTTTAGTTTTCATTCAATAATCAATATTTTTCATTAGTTTCCTACATTTCAATCATTGCATTTAGACATAATTTGATCATACATACATTAGTTAGAATGAACCACCTAGATTTTGGGTGTGGGTTCTATCTCTTTTCATTAGGTGAAAGACCCTAATTGAGCAAAAGAGACATAGCATTCCACCACCTTAAAATCTTTGGTTCATTTTGGTGAACCTGCTTTTCGAATACTTCTCTTTTTTTATTTGGATTCCTTCATCATAGATATAGCCTTGCATTTACTTTGCATTAGGGTTTGCATTAGTTAATTGGAATGCTAGGTTTCAAATTTTGTATTCATAAAAAGTGCATTTAGGTTGCATTTTTGGTATCTAAATTCATGTAAATTTTTTGAAATTTTGCATTTTTAATTTAGGTCTGCATCATAGCACTCAAAAAACATAAAAATCACTCAAAAATTCCTAAAAATTCTAAAAAATTCCATACTGGGACTCATTTTCCACCTTGGGAGAATCAATCCATCTTCACCCTTGAAACTACACTTTACAGAATTGAAAACCCTATTTTTAATCTTTTGTTTGGTGCCATTATCCATCTGTATCATTTGGTTGAGTTTCTATAACATGCATTTCATTAAATCTAGCCTAAATTAGATCATTTCATGCATGGTTTAAATTGAAAATTCGTATTCTCACATTGTTGCATAGCATAATCAGTCAATTATCATCTAAAAATTACATTTCATTTCAACCTTTTACATTGCATTTTGAGTTAGCATAGATTGTTATTTCAAAATTTTAGTTTAAATCTTCTCCAAATTTGCAAAGAAAAATTTAGTTCATAAGCATGTTAATCATTCATTCAATGTAGTCCCTAGTTATGATAGTCTCTTAGCACAAGAGAATTAAAATGGTGGTGTTTGTCTTAAACTTACACTCCCTCCTATCCCTCCCATTTGTGAGGATGATGGGTTAGAAGGGAATTCAAACATAGATAAACATTATGATCATAATTGTACTTCTCTCGATACCTCTACTTTTAGTGATGAAGGTATCTCGGAAAAAGAAGGTACAATCATTGAGCATTACGAGGGTCTTGTTTTTTCTTCTCCTCATTCCCCTTGGGAAGATCCTATAACAATACAAGATGAATTCCTTTCCACCACTTTCCCTAGTCTACATTCATCTCCCAACACCTCCCCTATTTGTACCAATCCTTTTGTGAATAAACATGACAAACACATTTGTGAGGAGGTTATGTTTGTATCAAGAAACCCAATGATTGAGAGTTATAGCATCATTTCTCTCCTTCCTAATGTTCCTAACAATTGGAAGGGTCTATTTGAACAAGAAGATCCAATCATTGACACACATTAATATCCTAGTTGTCCTCCCCTTGACGTCTCCCCTCTTAGTGATGAAGCTTCTTTACAACATCTAACCATGACATGTGAAGCACCTCTTGATTGTCACTTTCCTAAAAGATCTCCTACTAGGGTAGATGTTATGGCACAAGACAATGAGATTATGGACAACAATCAACTTTTCCCCTCTCCTAATATCTCTCCTATTAGTGAAGATGATATTATGGTGTTACACGATCCAATCAATGAAAATCATGAGAATATTATGTGGGAAAACATCATAGAACAAGAAAATTCAACCATGGATAGCTCCCTTACAATGACGACATTTTGGAAGAACAAATCCTTGAATGTCAAGAACATTTGGATTGTCATTCTCTTAACAACTCTCCTCCTAGGGAGACTATTATGGTGCAAGAAAATGATATCTCTTCCTTAGGGATACATCAAACCAAGACCTTTGAGGTTATGCATGTACAAGTGTCCATTAGATACCCTTCAATCAATGAACCACATACATACCCTATGGGACATCCAAAGAATCCCCTAATTCTTTACCCACCATCACACAAGCAACAAACTCAAAACCAACCCAAACTCATCCTTTACCCCCCTAAGAATAATGCTTCATACCAACCAAGTTACAATGACATTGCTCACATATATAACAAAGTATATACAATCAAAGCCAATCAAGTCGAGACTTTGCTTCCTTATGAAAATAAATAGCATTAGTTGTTGCTCTTTTCCATGTAATATTTTTAGGATAATCACATACTCACTATTGCATGTTTTTCATCCATCACAAGGGGCAACATACCATCATCCATTCAAGGCTCACCCTTATCCTACACTAAGTGGGGGCAAGGGGTTTGACAACCTTATCCCTGTATGTCACTTTTCGTTGTCTCTTTTGACTATTCATTAACCTTTCATGAACGTATAAGAGCAAGCTTGGGATGTGGACATGTCTTAAGATTGAATCGCATGTGACATACTCCCTTTCTTCATGATGTAGCTTATCAAAAACATATGACTTGGCATAGGGATTTTTGAGTAAGCTCTCGTACCCTCTTCTACTTTAAAGTAATTGCTCATAGAATAGTGTGTAACAATTCCTTTAAAGTGGGAGGCATACATAGGCAACATATTTGTGCAACTTTCATGGTGTGATTTTTCTTTTTCTTGCGATGTGTCCTCTTCTTGGTAGTGTCATTGGGTTTGATTCCTTCCAAGAGTGTACGATCAACTGAAGTGGCCTGATGCAAATGAGGCATCCCATGGATAATGATCTGACACCTTGACTTGTCCTCTCTTGGAGACATTAGGCACAATGCTCCCTAAGAAGAATACCTTACATGAACAAAGAAAAATTTCATTTAATAGTAAAATTCTTTACATATTCAAAAACATTTACAAAAATCATTACATTGTGGTGCCTTATCAAATGTTATCAGGAGCATAACTTTGGTATGGTTTTTATAATGGGAAGTTGACACACTAGCATGAATTTCTCATTATACGGTGGGAAGCAGACACACTGGCATGAATTTCTCACTAAACCACTTCTTTGGGATATCTCACCCCATGGACGACCTGATGTTCTGTGGCCCTAGAGTGATTGCATCTTTTCCACCCCATTTTTCTTTCCTTTAGTTCTTTCCATTGCATGATTATGTATCTTGTTTGTTTGACTTAGGATCTTGGATCCTGGGGGCTTGATTACCTTCTTGGTCTTTGTCATCCTTTGTCATCTACATCTATACACTCAGATCTCTCTTGAATGTCTACTTTAGTGTGAGTTTGAAGCAAGTTCATCCTCTCACTAAAGTGGGGGCTAAATGTACCATAGAAAAAAGGAAACTTGCTTGATTTGGGGAATAATTGATGATAGAATGGACTTAATGAGGCCTTGAATTGGTGTTGTGAAGTTTTTTTCACATCCACACTAGGTCTTGGACCCTTCCAAATGCATTTATCGATGTCTTGTAAAGGTGTTGTAAAGTGTTATAAAAGACTTTCACACTTGTCTAGACTTAATGAACCCATCTTCCCTTAATTCATAATTATAAAATGTATTTAAATACATTATCACATCAGTCTAGAAGGCTTGTAAACTAAATTTGACTTCAAACTATTGTTGTAATGTGTTTTACACATTCACATTGGTTCTTGTACCTTTATAGGCTATGTAGACCTCATTTTAGTGTTGTAAAGTGTATTTAAATCACACTTTCACATTGAATTATGTGTCCCAAGCCTTAATTGACCTTTACATCATCATTAATAGGCCCCTATTACCCCATATTGTGCATCCCAAGGCAATATTTGATGAAATACCCGACATAGTTGCCATAAAAACCTTATTTTCTTACTTCCTAGCATCCTAGCTATCAAAAGGGCCCCATGGGGACTAATTTTCCACCTGTGGTGAATGAATCCCTACCAGGGGGGACTGATTCATGCAAGGTGGTGAATGAGTCCCATTTGGGCCAATTTTGACCTTTGAGTGGGAAAAACTAAAATTTAAGTTTATTATTTTTACATGTCGGCCTTAGGGATCCAATTTATGAGTGAATAAGTTGAATTTCCTATAAAACCAAGTCTCTAAATTCTAATTTACATCCATTAACTCATTTTCACAATTCATTCATCATCTATCTTCTCCATCAAACCAAGCAAGTTAGGGTTTCATCATTGCAAGTCATTAAGTTAGCTTCCAAACACATTCAAGTGTAGATTATTCATGTTTTGTTGTAGACATTCAAGATCAAACATCATGGAAAGGTATTGAATTCATTATTGTAGGCTTCATTACATTCTTGCATGATTTTGGTTTAATTACCTTAAAGGGGATTGACCAAGGAAAACCCCCATGCCCTAACATTCAAAATTGCTCTTTCTCTTCTTGTGTGTTTGCAGATTTAGACATCTTTGAGGATTAGAAATCATTGAATATTGCATTGAAATTTTTTTCAAGTCATCCCTCCATTGGATAAGGAAAAACATAAAGTCATTTTCAGGCCCGAATCTGACAGTTTCAAAACCAGACACTTGGAGAAGCAGAAAGTGTAGAACGAAAGCTCATGCTTCCACCTTTGAATATTTAGAAATTAAAAAGAGGACTCATTCACCATGGGTGGCGAATGAGTCCCATTTACAGGCCTGAACATGGTTTTTTGTATTTCTGGATACCTTTTTGTCTGAAACGGGTTCCAGGTCAACTTCACAAAACTAGGACTAATTCACCCAGAATGTCGAATGAATCCCAATAGGCTTAATTTCTAGCATCAACAACATTTCAAATTTCATTTCCAGCCTCCTTCAATAACTTAGATGCACATTTTTAGTTTCATCCATTTCTGTTTCAGTTTTGCATTCATTTCTAAGTGTTTTTGCATTACACAATGTGTTTTCAAACGAGTTGCATTCTTTAGTTTCCATTCAATAATCAATAGCTCCCATTAGTTTATTACACTTAGATAAAAAAAATTAGTCACAATTACATCATACATACCTTAGTTTGAGTGAACCACCGAGATTTTGTGGTGTGGGATCTATCTCTTTCCTTAAGGTGAAAGACCCTAATTGAGCAAAAGAGACAGAGCATTCCTAACCACCTTAAAATATTCGGTTCAGTTAGGAACTCCATTAGGGGTTTCATAGGTTTATGGAACTGATCTATATCCTTTGAATATCCACTTGGCTTATTTTATTTCCACTATTAGAGGTTTTCCACTCACCCATAATAACTTGTTGAGAACATTGGATAGTTTAAAAACTACCGCAAATTTTTAATAATGCTCAAACACTTTCCTTTCATTACATTTCATCCATCACATGGCCCTTGCTTATGTTTGTGCTTGAGGGTTTTTGTTTCTAAAAAGAACTAGGAACCATGGATTTACACACAAAATTGGTAGATTTTATGCCTAAAAAAGGAATGGGGAATATGAACCAATATAGGATAGGCAGTGACTAGGACTTGAGATAGAACAAGAACTTGAAACTTAAGTTTCCAAGTTCCAATAAGAGTCTAAATTTCACTAAGTAATTTATAGTTCAAGAGTGGAGAGGGAACTAGAACCAAAACCTCAAAGGTTCCAAGTTCCAATTGGAGACCAAGGTCCAAAAGGGATCAAGAACCTTACATGTTAGGGATTGGACTTCAAGAGGAAATGTAAAATTAGAACATGAAGTTATAAATTCCTATCAAGTCTTAGGGTCTGACAAGGAATGTAGACAAAATGCTTCAAGGAAGGGGAATGTGAGACACATGAGGAAACATGGAATTGGAACCTTGGAGTCTCAATTGGGTTCCAAATCCTATAAGGAAACAAAAGGAAAGATATTATACAACCAATTTTGGATTTTGACAACTTCTAAGAATATTAGCTAAAGTTTAAGGGGGAAAGAAACACAATAGAAAATACATCTTGAACATAGAGGTCCATTAATGTCTCAAGGATTGATTATAATAATGGATCATAAATGACCAAGACAAACAAAAAATGGAAGGGACTCAAGAAAATTGACACTATAGACTTGAGTCCCAATAAGTTCCTTTGTTTTATCATCATCATATAGTAGGTTATCAAAATTTCATCATTGTTACAAGACAATCCATAGCGATATCTTCTAGGAATATGGATCTATTCAAGTCTCTGGATACACATCCCAAATTCTAATCTAAAGAGTGCAGGGTCACTCAATGAGTAAGATGTAAATAATTCAATAATGAACATTACACAAAATAAATCTTATCACATGGTTATTCTTGTTATCCCATGTTTTATTTTTCCAACAAGTACCTATTTTAGAAACAAGTTCATAGAGACAGGGAAAGAGATGAAGTCAATTGATATTTTTTGATATTTAATCTTCTCAAGACCTATAGTTCCCTTTTTTAGGGTGATGGAATAAGTATTAATTGAAACCATATTATCAACTATGATAAACTCCTTAAATGAGTCAAATGGAAACTAAATTAGGATAAGAAAAGCATAATCACCCTCAAATCATACAATCATAAAATACTCAAGAAAAATATAATTGTCACAATTTATATTTAGTGCAACTATGATTATCACTTGCAAATATCACAAAGTGCACTTGATCTCAATATTTTTACAAATGCTAAAAAGAGGCTATACTATTGAAACTAAAAAGTAGGAGTAGAGGATAAGTGCACGAAGATTCGGGATAAAAAGTGGCCAAGTGTACATTTTAGACGAAACATGTATGCACTTAATAAAACACACACATGTTATCATGTGTAAGGATTATGGTTCATATCCATTATAATGTATGCATATTATTTTTAAGCCTTATAAGGTTTGTCCATATGTATTATAAATGCATACATGTTATAAAATTTCCTCACATTAAAACATGAGTGCATTTCTAATGCTATAATTCAAATATTTCAAAATCCTCCCCTTTTGGCTAGATTTCCAAGCCTAAGGATTGGACCTCCATTTTGGCTAGAAAGTACTTATTTTCAACATAAAATAGAATATTCAAATTGTTAGACACACAGGATAATTGAGAGGGGGGTGAATTAGTTGTGCATTAAAACCTTCAAACCCTCATTAAGCATTAGCATGAATGTAAACAAATGAAACATCAACACATCAACAACCATACACAATAGAACACTAGATTTTATGCAAAAAAATATAATCAAGTAAAAACCACAGTGAGGATTAACTCGCATGTATATGAATATCAACACCAATTATAAATGGCTCACTATCGAAAGGGCGCACTTCCCAAAGGACTTACTATCAAAAAGAAAGAAAGAAAGGCTCACTACTAAGGAAGATCACTTCTTTTGGAATGCAAGAGAATAGAAAGATACTATAACAAGGAGGTTCACTACCTCAGAGAAATAAGAGAATCCACCGCACCAATTCTTCACCATTTGTAGCCTTCAGCTCACTGCCTCCAACAACTTCAGGCACATTGAAATGTAGAAACCTTCTTCTCATTTCTTTTGGTACTCTTAGGCATTCATGCTCACACTCAGATCACAACACTTGATCACACTCACATTATTTTTCACTACTCTTCACACTACTCCCTTCTCCAACAATTGACCTTGCATATATACCTTCCCTAACCACAAATAACCTTCTCCAATTCGACTTCACTGAAGCATATGCACTGTTGGGAATAGGATTCCATTTAATTGCAATCCTAAACATATTTCATGTATCTCCTAAGTCCTTGGAAAGTGTTCCCCAACACTATGATTAGAAAGAGATTAAATTTAAATGAAATGAACATGTAAATTAACTTTTGTAATTATTCCTAAATGATAGAAACATGCGAGGGTGTCCAAGAAGAGTTCCTAAATAATAGGAGCACATGGGGTTCCCTCATGGAAGGTGGAACCCACCTTGCTTAAGTTAAATATTTGGAGAATAGATAACACTTCAGTAATGCATGTAAAGATCCTACAAGTTAGGGATTGATATTTACATGAGTGGATTTCAGTTTATTTCAGTTTAGTTTAGTTTAGTTCAATTTAGTTCAGTTATGGTTCAATTATCTTCAGTTGCATGTACTTAGTTTCAGTTGAATGCTAGTTGACTTGAGTTGACTTGAGTTGCATGACTAATGAATTTAGTTGCATGATAGATAACAGGTGACACATTCAATTAAGTGGGGATGATCAATCATGCATATTGTTTGCATGAATTGATGGAGAGATGTGTTTCAGTTAACAAAGATTGACTTGGACCCACCTTGGGTGCCCAAGTTGGCATCTTTGAGTTAACACCTTTTTCAAGAGAAGATATTTACAAGGCTGAGTTAAGTGGGCTTGTTCCTTGGTGCCAACTTTGAGGAGAAACTTGGAATATATTTTCTTGACCAACGATCAGTTAGGATTTTAGTTTGGGGTGCCTAAATTGAGGAGACTTTGGTTTTGACTCCATGTTACATGATGGAACTCTACTTGCACAAAATAGGCATAGGTTTTTGAGAGGATCTTTGGGCTCTTGTAATTGAAAACTCTTTGGAGTTTACAATGCTCATAATTGTCTATTAATTGTAGCAAATTGAAGAGAGTTTTATTAGAGTTTATTGCAGGTTGTGAAGAAGAAATTTTGAAGGAAAAAGAAGCATATCAATCAAGGATTGATACAGTGTTATTGTAATCTTGTTCTAAGGTTAAATAATACAAGCACTAATAATACAAGCACTATTGATTCTGGTGCTGGAGTTTTTTCTCGAAAGGGTTTTTCCACGTATATGTTGTGTCACTTCTATCTTTTGGTCTCATTCTTATACAATCTTTTGTCTCTTTCTACAATTGGTAAAATTGATTTAAACAGATAATCATACACAAAGAATCTATAACAAAGAACACTTAATTGGATCTACAATATCATAGTTTTACAAGTTTTAAGCTACATAAATACCTCCATTTTCAACATGCACCTCAAACATGCTACCACCAAATAGGTCGGCACACAAAACTTTCACAATGGAAAGAAGTGAAGGTATACCACACCAAGCGTTAACCAAGACCTAAATATACACCAACACACTACACCAAGCTTCCAAAAACCATGAAGCACATGTTCAAATAGCGAAAACATGCCAGGTTGGCCAAACTGGCATTAACGCTACCAAGCAACCACATACACACTTCACCAGGTTCAAAAACATGTTGCAGATCACGTAGAAACATCACACAACACTCTCAAATATTTTAACAACAACAAAATATTCAAACACACTAGCGTAATGACACATCCACTTAAGAATACGATCATCCTGTACAATGAGTTAAACTTCCACTGCGACAAAACTCATGAACAAAGCTTGCAAAAAGCCTAGACATCAAACCTTCCAAGAGAAGATAGATACAAGCATCATTATCACATTCCTAAATAAACAAGACAATAAAATTCAATGCGAAGAAATGTGAAGCAATTCTATTTCTCCCAGACAACCCTCTTCACAAGCCAGACATTGTCAAACACATCTTCTACTACCTCACGATCTAGAACCTAAAACTCTTGATATAACACCTCTGAACACTTTTGAATAGCACAAACACATATTCAAGCATGAAGAAATTTGGAGCATAATACAAAAAACATCCCTGACACTTTGTACACTCTATACAAATTTTCTCAAAAGCACTTCAAAACTAAGTGACCATGTTGCATCTACAACACCTTCTCAACACCACAAGCACCTTCTCATCATAACCATACTAGAGGTTGACATAGGTTTACATCAATGAAAACACTATTGATAACATAATAAAACAATCTCCCCCTTTATCATTGATGGAAACATTTATTGAAAAACCATCAACAACAAAAGCAACTTTGATCTCCAAATCTCAAGAAACTCTCCCCTTGGAGAATTCTTATATATTTCAGATTTTTTTCTTTCTCTCCCTTTATTATGTTTTTTAGAATTCTCTCTCCCCTTTCTTATGTTTTTCAGACTTCTCTCTCCCCCTTTGACATCAATGGAAAAGGGAAACACCTGCACTCTTCACTTCTCTCTCTCACTTTTAGGCATAATATATGCTCCCCCTGACTGCACCAACCAAAGACACCACTACCTACTCCCCCTAAGAAGTAGCCTTCATCATTCTAGGACAAAGAATTCAGCTTGTTTCTAAGATACTCAAATGTATGTTTTGGAAGAGCCTTTATGAAAATATATGTTATTTGATCCTTTGTAGGCACATACTCCAACTTTAC
>VDFB02076963.1:0-37490 GCA_007258455.2 Sequoia sempervirens | reverse complement strand
CAACTATTCTTATAGCAATATCTTCAAGAAAGCATCTAATTTATAGGCTAGTACATCTACAATTTATTTAAATATAAATTTTATCAAGAATAAGTAGGAATTATCTTGGGTCCTCATAATTAGGGTTTATAATTTGTATTCTATGGAAATTTCTAGTATTTATTGCCTCAAATAATCTACTATTATACTTGTGTGTTAGTACCTATCAAATCTTTGTGTACTAAAAAACCATAGCTTATTACTATCTTGTTGCTACAAAGACTAGGAGTTTCTAGAAAATCTAAGCCCTATTGTTGTACAAAAATTGAGATGGGCTGTAAGAGGACCACTTTAGAAATGACTATTGAAGCCATTCAATAAGCTTCAAAGAAGTAAAAAAGGAAAGTTCCAAGGGCCTTATTCTTACTTAGCATTTTATGGATGTCGAGAAGTGAATAAGGAATACAAAAACTACAACCATAGGAAGAGAAGTCTTTATGGGAATGTTTTACAAAAGGAACATACAGGAAAATCAGTAATGCATGGTATTTTTACTTTATGAAGGTTGTATTGACCAAGTGTTTTAGAATAATGTGAATGTTCTACAAAAGAAACTTGCATAGAAAAATTAGTAATGCATGGTAGTTGTAATTTATAAAGGTTGTATTGCCCAATTATTTTATAAATCTATATATTGTGATTTGGGAAGAAACATTGTTTCATGACAAGTAGAGTTGGATGAAGGATAACTTAATAAATGTGTTGTTCACTATACATAGGTAGTTGATTTAAAAGGTATTTAAGCTTAGGGAGGATGTCAATGTAGCATTGAATATGCAGACTTTGGCTATATTGTATAGGAAATATTATTATTTTCCTAAATACAAGTAGAGGAAGAAGGTTGTACCACTAATTGTCATCCCCAATGAGAAGGTAGACCCTTTAATTTTGTTCAATATTAATTGTAATAACCCAGTGTTTTCATCAACTTGAAAATCACTAGGTTAGGCTTAGGGTTCTCAACATAACTTATATTTATGACACAACAAATTCCAGTGAACTAACAGTGAGTAGAATGAGATATAAACACCAGATCACTCTCAATCAAGGAAATAACAAACAACAAACAATACCGTTTGTAAATTTTTTATATAAAGTTTAGGTTTAAACTTTAAATTGACTACCCAATAGAGTAAATACAATAGAAATAGTTTTATTTACATTATTATGAGGTGCATAGACCTCAAATGGTATTGTTATAACAATCATGGTATAAGTGACATGTCAATGGAAACTCACTCAGTAAGGGGTGACATCTAGGGTATGTTATTAACTAATTTATATTGGATTGGTGCCCTAACCCTCTCCACAACAAGCCTCAAATTTTTTGGATGTTGTGGTTGTGTTGCTGATATGTGGTTGTCATTGATGTCAACACTATTAGCATTGATGTATTAAAGGTTGTATATGTCGAGGATATTGAGAAAATTATTAAAGAAAGAGTTGCAGGTTGACAGTGGAACAGTGAAGGTCATGAAGGTGTCTTGCTTTGTATGTTGTAGATCAGTTGTTGTGGACTAAAGGGTTTATTGTTGAGTGTATCTAGGTTATCCACCGAAAGTTTCAGAGGTCTGCGTGAAGATTTAATTATGTTATAAATAGTTGTGTTCTGACAGTTTTTTTGTGGCTTCAGTTAGTGTTCCTGATTGAATTTGATGTGATTCTAGTAACTTCAGTTGTTGCGGATGCTTCTCTAATGATTTGTGATGCTTTTGGATGCTTCTAGATCATTCTTTATCTTTTTTGCACATCCACATTGATCGGTGTGCTCATGGTCGGTGATTTTTCTCTTGTGTGTTCGAGTTTTTATGTTCTTGGCCAACATGGTGGTTGTAACGTGTTGTGGATCCTTGGAGATTAAAATTTGAATGTTTGGCGCGCTTGAGGATATTGTTTTAGGTATTCATTATGTTGTGGCCGATGGTGTTTGATTCACATTAAAAATTTACTTGTAAATTTGAGCCGACATTGTGTATATGTTTTATATTTTATACTTTATTTTGGCCGGCAAAGTTGATGTAATTCCATGTTGCGAATATATAAAAGCGGTTGTTTGTGTGAAGTTTGTAAATGAAGAAGTGCCAGAGAAGAGCAAGTGTACGAATAGTGATCAAATCATTTGATTGTAGAGCAAAGTGTGTAGAAGTTTGAGCGAAGTGTGAAGGAGTGTTTCTGTGCTTAACCGGAACTGTAATCAAGCTTTTGTAGAAGCTATTTTCTCAGTTCATACCCTGCGGATCTAATCTGAATTGCTATAAGATAGTGTGTCTTCTTTAGGCAGTGAACCCTCTTGTATTTGAGTAGTGAGCTCTAGGCAGTGTGCCTAAATGCATGTGCATTCCCATTATTATTCTTTATACTTTTATCAGGGTATAATATTATGGACTAACATCCACTGTGGTTTTTCCCCTAACAGGGTTTCCACGTAAAAATCTTGGTGTTCTTTGTGTTTCTGATGTGCTAATTATTTGTGGTTTATTTTTCATTCATCAGATCTGAGGTTAAGTTAAGTTTGAAAAGTTTAAATATTTTGTGACAACTGATTCACCCCCCCTCTCATTTGTCTATCCTTTTTTTTCCAACAATTAGTATCAGAGCTGGTTCCTCTGAAGAAGTTTAAAAGCTTGAGTTAATTTGAGATGGCATCATACAAGAAGGACAGTCCTAGATTTGATGGAACAAACTACTCTCTTTGGAAATCCAGAATGGAGTGTCATTTGAGGTGTATTGGTGAACCCTTCTGGAAGATTACAAAGAATAAATATGCTATTCCTTAGAATGGTCCTTCCACTCCTAATGAGATTAAAGAGGTTGAGATTAACATCAGGGCTATTGAAGCTTTGTTGAGTGCTCTGACAGATTCAGAAATGGAAAATGTGATGGATCTGAAGACAACTCATGAGATCTGGAAGAAGCTGAAGACTTTGTATGAAGGAGATGCACTTGTGAAGGTTGCTAAGCTACATAGTTTGAAAGGCAAGTATGAAACCTTGAAGATGGGTGAAGATGGAAATATTTCTTCTTTTATGCAAAGAGTAAATGAACTTGTGATGGGTATTAGATGTGTCGGTGGTACCCTAGATGAACAAGAAATTGTAGCCAAAGTGCTCAGATCATTGCCTCCCTCTTACAAATCAAAGGCTCATGCTATTGAAGAGATCATAACAGTAACAAATGTGACAAGAGATATGTTGATTGGAAAACTTGTTGCCTTTGAGTTGAGTGAATTTGGTGATTCTGCCCCCAAGAGTAAATTTGCATTTAAGGCCTTTGTATCTAGAAGAAACAAGTAAAGATATGATCCAGGAGAGAGTTCTAGAAAGACATTCAAGTATGAGGAAGAGATGAAATAGCTTGAAGATGAAGAAAGAGAGGTAGAAGAGCTGGAAGCACTGATTGTGAAGAAAGAAGGCAGATGAAAAGGTAAGTATAAAGGAAAGTTGCCTATTAAATGTTTCTCTTACAGTAAAATAGGTCATTTTGCTTCAAGGTGTCCTGAAAGAGTTCCTATGTCTAAGCCTAACAAATCTAGATTTCAAAAGAAATGTTATTTTTTTGAAGAAGGTGTGATTGATGAAGAATCTAATAAAGAAAATGGAAATGAAGATGAATGGGTTTTCATTGCTATCAAGGAAAATGGTTCGGTGGCTACTGAATCTGCTAAAGTTGAGAAAGCTCTTGCAGCCCGAATTGAAGAAAAGGATGAGTGGGTTATTGACAGCGGATGCTCACATCATATGACTAGTGACAAAAGAAAATTTGTAAGTCTAGAGAAATATGACAGTGGGGTTGTAAGATTTGGAGATAACAATGCTAGTGTGATTCATGGCAGAGGATCTATTTGTCTTTGTGGTAAACATAAAACTGATGATGTCCTTTATGTTGAAGGCTTGAAGCATAACTTGTTGAGTGTTGGAAAAATGGTGGATAAGGGTTACGATCTTTAGTTCAAAGATGGAAGATGCAAGATACTTGGAAGTTTTGGAAATGTAATTGATTCAGGTACAAAGACAAGAGGTAATATTTTTCACCTGAGTACTACTAATGAAAGTTGTTTAATTGCTCAAGTAGATGAAAGTTGGTTATGGAATAGGAGGTTGTGTCATGTGAATTTTGATAACATTATCAAGATAAGCTCCACTCAAGTAGTAAGAGATCTACCTAAGCTAGTGAAACCTACTAATACAATATGCAAGGAATGTGAGATGGGTAAACATACTAGAATTTCTTTTCAGAGTAAACAACATCATTCTAATGGAGCACTGGAGCTAGTGCATATTGATCTATGTGGTCCCTCTAGAATCAAAAGTCTACAAGGAGAAAGGTACTTTATGTTGCTTATTGATGATTACTCTAAGATGATATGTGTTGCTTTCTTAAGAGAAAAATGTGAAGCATTAGAGAAGTTCAAAAGTTTCAAAGCTATGATATAGAATGAGACAGGTCTAAAGATAAAATTCCTAAGGCCAAATAGAGGTGGTGAGTTCACCTCCCAGGAATTCAATTCTTTCTATGAAGAGCATGGAGTCACAAGACAGTTATCTACTCCCTAAACCCCTCAACAAAATGGAGTTGTAGAGAGAAAGAACAAAATAATTTTGGATGTTGCTAGAACAATGATGTTGGAAGGAAATGTGCCTCACATCTATTGGAGAGAAGTTGTAAACATTGCTGTGTACACTCTAAACCGGGTAAATGTCAATGGTATTTCTGGTAAGACTCCTTTTGAGCTATAATTTGGTTATAAGCCTACTTTTAAATATTTCAAGATCTTTGGAAGCAAGTGTTATATTAAGAGATATGAGGACATAGGGAAGTTTGATGCAAGGAGCGATGAAGGAATCTTTCTAGGTTACTCTACTAAAAGCAAGGCTTACTGGTGTTATAATAAAATATTGAGAAAAATGGTTGAAAGTGCAAATGTAAGAGTTGATGAGGACTCTGCTAGATCATCCAGATACTGTGGATATGATTCAAATGACCAGCAAGATAGTACGGACAAAGGGAAGAATGCTCAAACACAAAATCAAGTTCAAATTTTTTTGATAAATCAAGAAAGTCAAGAAGGAGAGACAAGTGGAAGTGCATAAGAAAGAACACAAGAGCCAGAAATGCCAGAGAATCCTAAAATTCTGAGGTATGTAAAGCTAAATCATTTTGAAGATCAAATTATAGGAGATAAGAATAAAGGTGTGCAGACTAGAAGAAGGATTGAAAAAGAGTATTGTTTGATTTCCAAGACTAAACTTAACAATGTCAATGAAGCTTGTAATGATGAGCACTAGATGGAAGCTATGAAGGAAGAACTAATGCAAATTGAAAAGAATGATACATGGATTCTTGTTCCCAAACCTAAAGATAAAAATGTGATTGGTACTAAATGGGTCTTTTGGAATAAGCTGAATGAACAAGGTGAAGTGGTCCAAAATAAAGCAAGATTGGTATGCAAAGGGTATTCACGAATGGAAGGTATTGATTTTGAAGAAACCTTTGCCCCTGTTGCCAGAATTGAAGCTGTAAGATTATTTCTTGCTTGTGCTACATATAAGAACTATAAAGTCTATCAAATGGATGTGAAGTCAACCTTTCTGAATGGTGAGTTAGAAGAAGAGGTATATGTTGAACAGCTGGATGGATTTCAACTAACTGATAAGGAAGACATGGTTTGTCAATTGAAGAAAGCTCTGTATGAACTCAAGCAAGCCCCCAGAGCCCGGTATGCTAGATTGGATAAATACTTACTAAAGCTTGGATTCAATAAAGGAGATGTAGATGATAGGAAAATCACTAGTGGTGGTGCCTTCTTCCTAGGGAAGAAGTTGGTGTCTTGGTTGAGGAAAAAGCAAAATTCCATATCCCTATCTACTATTGAGGCAGAGTATATTGTTGCTGCAAATAATTGTACTCAAGTGTTGTGGATGAAACAGATGCTGAAAGATATCAGAGTAGTATATGATGAGCCTATTGCCATATACTGTGACAACTCAAGTGCAATAAACATATCGAAGAATCTGGTGCTACACTCTACGACCAAGCATATATCAATCAAGTTTCACTTCATAAGGGAGAAAGTGAGTGAGAAAGAAGTCAGATTGGAGTATGTGCCTACCAAAGAATAGATTGTAGACATTTTCACCAAGCCATTTCCAAAGGATACTTTTGAGTATCTCAGAGGGATGCTAGGGGTGATCACCCCTCCTGATAAGAACTAGAGATGCATTTACTTGCATCAATCTGTGTGCTTCATAGATACATTCTAATCCAGATTGATGTTTCTATGGCTGCTACTCAGGGGGAGTAGTCAGATGTGCAAATATGTGGTTTAGAGCTTGTATGTGGAAAGATAATGCTTATCTTTGCCAAAGGGGGAGAAGAGTCATGTGAAAAGCTAGTGATTATTTGGAGAGAAGAGCCTTGTGGAGAAGAAGATTATGAGTTAGTGTCAGAAGCTAGCTGTGTTGATGGTGTTTTTTCACATCATGTGTTGCCATCAATGCCAAAGGGAGAGATTGTTGGATGTTGTGGTTGTGTTGCTGATATGTGGTTGTCATTGATGTCAACACTATTAGAATTGATGTATTGAAGGTTGTATATGTCGAGGATATTGAGAAAATTGTTAAAGAAAGAGTTGTAGGTTGACAGTGGAACAGTGAAGGTCATGAAGGTATCTTGTTCTGTACATTGAAGATTAGTCATTGTGGACTAAAGGGTTTATTGCTGAGTGTATCTAGGTTATCCACCAGAAGTTTGAGAGGTCTACGTGAATATTGTATCATGTTGTGAACAGTTGTGTTCTGACAGTTTTTATGTGGCTTCAATTAGTGTTCCTAATTAAAGTTGATGTGATTCTAGTAACTTCAGTTGTTGCAGATACTTCTCTAATGAATTTTGATGCTTGTGGATGCTTCTAGATCATTCTCTATCTTTGTTGCATGTTCGCATTGATCGATGTGCTCGTGGTTGGTGATTTTTCTCTTGTGTGTTCGAGTTTTTATGTTCTTGGCCGACATGGTGGTTGTAACATGTTGTGGATCCTTGGAGATTAAAATTTGAATGTTTGGCGCGCTCGAGGATATTGTTTTAGGTCTTCATTATGTTGTGGCCGACGATGTTTGATTTGCATTGAAATTTTACTTGTAAATTTGGGTCGGCATTGTGTATATGTTTTATATTTTATACTTTATTTTGGCCGATGAAGTTGTTGATGTAATTCTATGTTGCAGATATATAAAAGCGGTTGTTTGTGTGGAGTTTGTAAGTGAAGAAGTTCCAGAGAAGAGAAAGTGTGCGAATAGTGATCAAATCATTCGATTATAGAGTAGAGTGTGTAGAAGTTTGAGCAAAGTGTGGAGTGTTTTTGTGCTTAATCAGAACTGTAATCAGGCTTTTGTAGAAGCTATTTTCTCAGTTCATACCTTGCGGATCTAATCCAAATTGTTGTAAGACAGTGTGTCTTCTTTGGGAAGTGAGCCCTCTTGTATTTGAGCAGTGAGCTCTAGGAAGTATTCCTAAATGCATGTGCATTCCCATTATTCTTCTTTATACTTTTAATAGGGTATAATATTGTGGACTAACATCCACTGTGTTTTTTCCCCTAACAGGGTTCCCACGTAAAAATCTTGGTGTTCTTTGTGTTTTTGATGTGTTGATTGTTTGTGGTTTATTGTTCATTCATCAGATATGAGGTTAAGTTAAGCTAAGTTTGAAAAGTTTAAATATTCTGTGACAACTGATTCACCCCCCCTCTCAGTTGTTTGTCCTTGTTTTGCCAACAAAAACCTCCAACAAAAAATCTAAAATTATAATAATAATTGGCTTATGCCTGCTATACTTGTGTTGAGTGGGTGTTAGAATGATTAGGGACCTTATTGAAACATGTAGCAACTCCTATGAGGGTGGTTGGGTGATATAGATTCCAAGTTACAAAGATCTTTGGTTGTAGAATTAGGGCACATCCCTTTACAACCATAATACAAGGGTCAATTTGGGCTATGAACCCTCAAATTCCTATTGCCACACTAGAAAGGCGTTCAAAACCTGATATAGCCTTGTAGAACCTTAACAATACTCCTACAAAGCACTTTGACTAGTGACAAATCCTCTCCACTAAGCTCTTAAGTTAAACCTCGACAATGACACTCTAGGGATTATGCACTCTCCAAACTTGTCCCAAACCTTGACTAGGCTTTATCCAATGGTTGCACTCATATTTAAATATGACAACCTCGTAATGGTGCCAAAAACCCCTGGAATAGATCTACTTTGGATCAAATAAGGTATCTCAAATCTAAAATGTAGTTTATTCCTTATCAGAAATAGTAAAAACGTGAAGAGACTAAGTCAAATTCTAGCTTAGGGTTTTCATTGTAACCTAGGTAGGAAACTAGGGTTGGCTTCATAGTTGACCTACTTGAGAAAATACTAAAAATAAACTCATATATATATGGTGTTAAGATGAGGGTGCTAGGGCCCAAAATTGGCACCACATTCCAAAATTTATTTTTATTTTTATCAATTTTAAAATATAATTTAATTAACATGGTGTTAAAAAACACCTTTTAGTAATTGTTGGTCTAACCCAGGTAAGGAAGGGATATGACAATCCTCCCTTCCCAAAATTTCTTTCCCTCAAGCAATTTTCTAACTTAGGTGCTCAAAAATATCTACTCCTTCCCATATAGTGTCCTTTAATGGGAGATTCTTCTATTTACCCAAATATTATGGAATGGTCTTGTTTCTTAACTTCTTTTATCTCACATCAATAATAACCTTGGGCTTCAAAATCAACTCCCCTTCATCCTCAAGTAGTGGCAGCTCTAGTGAAGGTGTAACTTATTGTATAAGAGCCTTATTCAAATATGATACATGAAAAAAAATATGAATTCTACTATTTGTTGGAACTTCCAAATCTTATGCAACCTTGAACCGATCCTCCCTATGACCTTATAGGGTCCATAAAACCATGCCTTGAGTTTCTCTACACCACATCCCTTGAGGGAAGATTGTAAGGTTGTAGCTTCAAGAAGATCATGTCCACAGTCTAAAAGACTCTCTCTATTTAATGGGAATCAATATACATTTTTTGCTAGTTTCGAGTTTGTTGTAGGTTTTCTTTGAGTACATTAATAATATTTATTCTCTATTGAACCACATCTCCAGCCGTAGGAACTCTACTATTTGTGAGAATCAAATTCATGAAATAAATAGAATCATAACCATATATGACCTTGAAAGGAGTCATACTTATAGACATGTAATGAATATAATTGTAGCAATACTCTCAGAGGCGGAGCCACTTAACCCAAGTTGTTTACTTCCCCATAACATAGTTCCTCAAGTACCCTTCTATCCATTTGTTCATAATTTCTTTTTCCCATCGATTTGAGGATGATAGCTAGTGCTTAGGATCAACACATTTTTTGTTTTATTACCAGTTTAAGGATGATAGCTAGTGCTCAGGATCAAATTTTTACCTATCAATTGAAATATTTTTTACCCAAAATAATTGATAAATATATTTACGATGTTTCTTGGTAGCCCATGGAGTCTAAAAGTCTCTCCAAAGAATGAATCAACCACTTTTGGAGCCTTGTACTATTAAGATATAACATAAAAATAAGCATATTTAGTGATTCTATCCACAACCACATAGATACAATCATTTCCTTGTAACTTTAGGAGTCCTATGATTAAATCCATGGATATACTCTCCTATTTCTAATTTGGAATGTACAAGGACTGCAACAAACCAATTGGGAAATTATGTGCTTTGTTTTGTTGATAAGCTAAACATTCCCTAACATGCCTCAAGACATCAAATTTGAGTCCCTTTCATGAGAAACACTTATTTACTTTCTTGTAAGTTCTTATATTACTTTGGATGACCAACAAGAGGTGTGTCATGACATGCCCTCAAAATTATTTCCTTCACTTTTGATTTTGGTAAAAGGTACACCTAGTCCTTATAAATAATGAGCTCATCAATCACTTTGTACCTATCATCTTGTAGTTTTCCATCCAAAATGTCAATAGAAAATGTGTTCTTGGAATATTTATCTATCATATAAACCTTACAATCGATAGATATGTCAATCATAGAGCATAAATAAGGTTTCCTAGAGAGTTCATCAATCACCACATTATTCTTTCCCTTAACATATACAATGTAAAAATCATAGGCTTGTATCTTACTTACCCATTTTTGTTTTCTAGATCATTCAAATCCTTCTAATCGAGGAAGAAACTCAAGTTATTATATTTTTTTTTTGTGTGAGGGGGAAAATTTGAGAGTGTAAAACAAGATAATTAAAATGAAATAGAAACTATTCTAACTCAAAACAAGAATCTAGATCTATGCCCATTCACTCACGAAATGAAGCTAAACTATTACTGAATTCAAGAAACGAAATCCAAAGATGAAAGCATACATGAATTCATAAAAAGAATAGCGAACACCATCCAATGTTGGAGTGTATTCATGAAGATGTGATTGCTTGTATCAATGTGAAGCCTCCATAGTTGCGTTGCGAGAGCTTGAAGAACGTGCGTGTTGATCGAAGATATGTGTTGAAGCTTCAAGGATTGGTTATGGATTCCTGCATTACTTCGTTGTTTGAATGATGTTGATTCTTCAATCCTTTTTTATGAGAAAAGAGGTTTGTTATAAAGAAACTGTGATTTGAAATGAATGATCAAGATCACACAGTAGAATATCTTGATCGACAGTCGAAAGATGTTGAGAGGATTTAAATGGGAATAATCTATGCAAATAGATTACGTAATTAGTGTGATTGAAGAATAGATTGATTTGTCGGGAATATAGATTGATCAGTCAGGAAATAGATTGAATAATTTGTGGGATTGAAGAATAGATTGATTTGTTAGGAAATACATTGAGCACTCAGTGATTCGTAATTTGCTCAATTAGGAAAGTGGTTGAGAATGATTAATTAATTGATTTAATTAATTAATTCTTTTTGGAGTTGAACATACAAATCGAGTTTGACTTTTGCAAACAAAGTTGCGTTAGTTTGATTTGATTTTTTATGATGTTTTGAATAGTTTATTCAAATTATTCAAATTTGGAGGGAAAGTGACATAATTAAATTATTATGTTTTGATAATTCAATCGACTTAGGGGAATAAAGTGAATTAGCAACATAATCAAATAATTGGAGTTATTTAATTAATCGGGAGGAATAAAGTTAGATTAGGACTTTATTAAATAAATATAATTTATTTAATTGGTCAAAATTGATAAAAAAAAGTGAATTAATTAAATAATGTCATATTATTCAATTAATAGAGGAATTAGGGTTTTAGGAATTTATTAAATAAGTGAAATTTATTTAATTCATCAAAATGATGAAAAAGTGAATTAATTAAATAATGTCATTTTATTCAATTAATAGAGGAATTTAGGGTTTTTGATGCTTTTGATGTGAAATGCAGTGATATTTGATAATAATGATGTCGATGATGCGAGAATGTCATTAAGGTGCAATAGGTGTCAGGTCAATTTTACATGTGTACATTTTACCCCTCTTTGAGACAAAGTATTGGTTGCTTTGTTTTAAAGATTTTGATGTTTAGATCAAGTTTTGAAAAAATTTCTATGCCCCACTATGCCCCAGCAATTAGCAGAATGATGGTAGGACTCTATGCTACCCCCTCGAGAGATTGGCTGAAAATTTCAATTTTGAGGTCAGACTCACAACCCTGTTGTATTTCAGTTCAGATGTGCTTAGGATGAAAAATTAAGTCTAGAGGTCTTTCGTTCTCATTCAAATGTTCTCGGAAACTCTTAATTTGAACATAGGAAGGTACTCTATGTAAAAATTAGGGTTTCCTAAGTAAAAAATAGGGTTTTCTAGGTAAAAAATAGGGTTTTCTAGGTAAAAATTAGGGTTTTTAAGGGTTAAAATAGGTAATTAGGGTTCTAATTACCTCATTTGCACTTTGAACCTATAGAGAATTCTTGCCTCTAGATTTCTCGTTTTGTCAGTTGTCGAAGAGCTATGGTGTTGATTCGGGGAGCCCCACATTGCGCAAATGTGGTTCGAGAGTATGGACGGCTCGCAGGCATTAGTGCCCCAATATGTACCCTCTCGATTCTCATTTTCATCTTTTTATGTTTCCATAATTAATGCATGAAGTTAAACTAGTATATAGCATGAGGTTTAGGTTTTTAGTACTTTTGCCTCGGTTTTGGCACTTTTGTTGTTGATATTTGGTCACTTTTGATATTTTCTTGCACACTTGACTTCAATTTGCACTTTTGACTTGATTTTGCACTTTTGAAACTTGTCTTTGACTTAGTTTTTTGCACTTGTTTTCTATATTTCGTTTTTGTCGCTCTTGATATAAATTTTCAATTTTGAGTAACATTTGTGCTTTTGATTTTGGCACTCTTGAGATTTTTCCTCGCTTTTGAGCATTAGATCTTCACTTTTTCCTTGTTTTAACGCTTTTGTTATAAACTTCATCGCTTTTGACAAAATTTCTTTGCTTTTGACTTTTTTGGAACCTTAAGTTAATTTTCTCATCACTTTCGTTTTGTTTTGCGTGTTCAGGGTGAACCCTTGACATCATGGGTGGAATGATTGCAGGTGGTCCTTAAACCACTACAGTCGAGGGAGTGGCGACTCTAAGATCTATTTGATTTGATTGTCGGTTTTGACGTGTTGGATCAAGATTTTCTAGATGTTGTCGGGTTATGACACATTTGTTACATGCCCCCCATCCGATGTCACACTGTGATGATGACCACACTTGTGGAGTGGTGGCATTCAGAGACTTCTTCATTCCATTTACCTACAGGGGAGGCCACCATTACCCTTGAGGATGTATGGAGGATCCTCTATCTACCCATTCATGGAGAGTTGGTTACTTATCATGTTCGTCAGGGCACCCGTGCTATGTGTCATGTTCTAGGTGTCAGATGCTTGTTGGTTTGAAAGTCCAAGATAGATTTATCTGATTTTGTTGGTAGTGTCAATCCTGTTTCCCTCATCCTTTGTGGTTTAGTTTTGGGGTTGGTTGTTCCTGATAGAAGAGGTTGTCAGTTTTCTATGGGTTGGGGTATATGTATTAAGGAGATGCTTGAGCATGGGACTAGATATGCATGGGGTCCATGTCTCCTTGCCCACCTATACAAAGATATGCATGAGGTTGCATATCAGTGTGGGAAATCTGTTTCTGACAGTGTTTCTCTTTTGCATGTATGGGCCTGGGAGCACATTGCAGTTGCTTGACCTAATGGTATTTAGGATTGTACTAATGGTGATCCATACTCTTATTGTTATGGAGATTTTCTACATTATACCTTTCCTAGGCAACTTCCATACTGGCGTCGTGTATTTGATGATATGCTAGGTTTTATATGGAGACCCTATATGGATTGTGAGGCCTGGCCTAAGGATCAAGAGTAGTTGGTATACTGTAGATAGACCCGATGGTTGATTGGTTGCACTCACTCTCTTTTGGAGAGGTATCTTCCTAATAGGGTATGTAGGCAGTTTAGAGAGAGACAAGGCCACTTTCTAAACACCTATGATGCTTGATTTGGTTAGATCACCAGAGAGGCTCGAGTATGTGGTCTACAGGCTGATTGAGATGCTACTATTGTTGCATTCAGAGCTCTTGCCCCTGTCAGATGGGGTTGGCCAATGGCTTTAGTGGATCTAGGTACCACTCCTGATTTTGATCAGTGGTGGGCACGATGTGCTCCTATGAGATTTATAAATCCTGGCGGTGATCCCATAGTGGGCAGAGTAGGCATCACAAGTCAGCGAGGAGAGAGACAACATCTTGAGATTCTAGCAGAGTAACTTGGTAGGGCCCAATAGGATGGTGCCCAAGGTGATCAGATGTAGGATCAAGGATAGGTTCTAGGTCCACCTCCACCACCTAGGGATGGAGGTGTACAGTTAGCTGTGGAGATAGTATGGTGACAAGCCGCAGAGGCACATATTGTCACTCTCACTGCAGAGCGAGATGGTTTGAGAGTAGAGTGAGATACATAGATTGGGCATCATTTCATTGTCGAGACACAGTTGTAGGCCATTACCACAAAGAGGAATAGTCTGAGGATAGAGCGTGATAGTCTTCGTGCTGAGCAGGATCAGTTATTATAGAGGGCTACATATTACCATACTTTGTATGATGCTTTTGTTCCTCGATCACAATGACGACCAAGATTTGAAGAGCCTAGTGTTGCAGGTGGTGGTGCTGAGTTAGGTGGGCACTTTGTCACACAACTAGATCCAGATGGTGGTTCATAGCCTGGTCTATAGAGCCCTCCTCTTCCTACCGAGGAGTGTCATATCTATATATATTTATCGGCCCAGCTGAGTCCCTGTATATATGTATTGATATCTTAGAATTTGTTGAGTGAAGGAATAATCCAAAGTTGTTTTCTAGCTATTTTTGATTTTGTTGTTTTTGACCATGATAGGATGCATAAAGATCTAATCCATGACTAACTTTGGGAAGTTGCCCCTGGTTTGAGACAAGAATACTTTCCTAAATCAATACCAAACCATGGTTGGACATATGTTTTATGAGATGAATGGGTGGGTGTTGTGGATAGTACCGATAGATAACAATGCAATTATTATTCAAACATAACACCCATTTTCTAAGTTTTCACTATAGTATTTGTTCTAGAAGTGCCAGAAAGTGGTTTTCACTACAGTACTTATTCTAGAAGCGCTACAAAGTGGTTTTCACTGGAAGAATGTTTTATTTGTCTTTACTATTTTTCTTGCTTTTTTTGCTTTTAAAATCTTTTTGATTTTTTTATATTTTTACCCTTTTGCTTGGGGTATAAGATGTTAAAAGCTTGGATTGATATTTCACTTTGATTTCTAGAGGATATGTTGTGAAAAAGCTTACTTGAACTAGCAGCGAGGTTCAAACAACTGTTGATATCTTAGAAGTTTTAGTGAAGAAATGATCTGAGTTTTTGGCATCTTTGAAGGTTACCTTGGTAGTACGTTGGTGGTATACCTTGTTGTTGGGATGAATCATTTCAAAGGTTAACTTAATAGTGCATTAGTGGTACACCTTGTTGTTGAGATAATTCCTAGATCATAACCTAAGCTAGAAGACATAGATTGAGATTTATTTTGAAGCAAGATGTAAGTACTTGCCCCGAGTGTCTAACAATGTAGGTAATGGATTATCTTGTGATAGGATAACATGTTTGGATAGAGTATTCCCCTTTGGAAAATGCCTCATGGCTCAGATAATGTTGGATAGGATAGGATCAATGATAATGACCCATGTTAAGAATTTTTCCATAAGCAAGTGTAAAGTGTACACCAAACATTTGTCAAGAGCAAGGTAAGTTGTATTTGGATAAAAATAGATTGATTTATTATGGATCAGTTGAGATTCTCCCACCTAAAATGGTGCACATAGATTCTCGATTCTACACGTGATGCTTGTTTTCCAGGTTTTTATCATGGTACTTGTCGAAAGTGCCACCATAGTGGTTTTCATTGGAGGATTATTTTTCTCTTAATTATTTTCTTGATTTTTTAAATTTTTTTCTGATGTCACACAAGATGCTTGTTCACCAGGTTTTCATTATGGTGACAATTTTTTGCTCATGTTGAACCACTTGGTGGTGTTGATGTAGATATTGTTGGTGCTAATATGGGTGTTGTTGTCATGACATGCCAATGATATCTCGCTTGGAGGAGTTTTTTTCTAAGACACAGGTGCTTGAATATAACCCCTGATAATTCTTGTCTTCTTTGTCGATACCGGAGTTAACCTTACCTAGATGTGTACATCGCGATAGAGTGCCCTTATAATCCTTATGATAAAGAGTTGCTACCAATGCATGGCCAATGCAAGGGTTTGATATCATGGATGGTGAAATGTGTTGAGGGATATGATATTTAGATGGATTGGTCAACAATTTGCAACCGTTTATTTTCCAAACTTGGGATGATGAGCAATGATGGGTGGATATGGAGATTCAATCAGGACCAATGTCTTGATATACCTTGTAGGTCGCTCTTGAAGATTTCTTTTGTATTGCTGGACTTTTTTGATGGATGAACTTCCCTTTTTGATTTTTCCCCATAGTTTCTTTGACTAATGAAGTTTGATAGGGATGATTTTCTTGTTTTTATTTTGTATCCATTTAAAATTTTCTTGTCCATTTTGTTTTACTAATTATTTTGCTTCAATGACTTGTTTCATTATTGGGTATAGCTTTTTATCTTATTGTTGGTCCCAATCAGAGGGTTGGAATATGCGTGGATGACGATTCATGACATGGCTAGTTGTAGCATTGGTAGCAATTTAATCATAAGGACTCTTTGTGCTCTCTATGTTGATGCTTGCATTAGATAAAGTTTCCCCCGATATTATAGAGGTATCCCTGATATGTTTAGATCCATTAATTGATGAATAACCAAGACCTTGATGCTTAGGAGTGCCAATAATTTTTACTAGTTCTAGGATACCTTGTTCATGTAGGCCTACTCCTTTGCCTTGATAATTCATCTGTTGAAATTTTTTATTTGTAATAGGATATGATTTACCTTGGAAACAAGGTACTAATCGTTCTCTGCTCTGTTGTGGATCTTCAAATGTGATAGCTTCTTCACTAATAGGATCCTTCATATGTGGGATAACTTCTTGATTGATATTTTCAACTTGATCCTGTGAAATATCAAATTTTGATGGCCCTTCAAAATATATTGGTGCTTCTTTGACTATTATATACCCAATGCTCTATTGCTTAGGATTATCAATTATCTTTGCTGATTTGAAGGTACTATGCTCCATATTTTCTATAATTAGGGCTAAAATATTAAGGTTAATGCAATAAAGCATATAAATCAAACCCTAATAAACAACGAAGCACAAATAAGCATAAAGACATAAAGCATAAAACAATATTACCAAATCTTCATGCCACGATTGATTCACCTCCATTGCACTTCTCCATTTTGCTCGAATATGATAATTTCCCTTAGATTTGAGTTTGCAATAATAAGCTTATGACAAGTAACTAGCAAAATATTGAAGATTGTTGTCTCACACTAGCAGCATGTACTTGCATAATATGTGTAGATAATGAAAATGACAAGGGTAAGGTCTTTTATAGAAAAGACAAATTTGAATGAATGGTTGAGATTGGATGCCAATAATATGTCTTAATCAATGGCCAAGATTGAAAGTTGAGGTATGGACTAGGGTTAGGGAAAAATTAGGGCTAATGATAAGGATGAAGGGTTAAGATTGAATTATGAGATAATTTAATTAGGGGCCAAGATTAAATGAGATGTCAAGAGATAAGATTTGATGTGGAAGATAATATTGGCATGGATAAAGAGGTGATAGGAGAAATTAAATAATAAAAATTATTTAATTTAGGTGGCTAATGAATAATTAAATAATTAAAATAATTATTTAATTATAGAGGAATGTGACAAAAGGAATCATTTTGAATTAAATAATGATTTAATTCAAAATTCAAGAGAGTGGACCAAATTAAATAAATAAAATTTATTTAATTTAGGAGAGAAGAGGTTAATGAATAATTAAATAATTAAAAATAATTATTTAATTATAATGGAAAGTGGATAAAAATTAAATAAATAAGAATTTATTTAATTTTAGAAAGAAGAGGACTTAATTAGTGATGTAATTAAATAAATAAAATTTATTTAATTAATCAGGAATAAATAAATATAGAAATGAATTAATTAAATAATTAAAAATTATTTAATTAATAGAAGACATGACTTTAGAAAATAATTAAATAATTAAAATTATTTAATTATCAAAGAAAAAGGGGGAAATGATGGAGAATTTAGAAATTGCAAGCCTAGGACAATTTTTAGTGTCTACATTTTGCCCCTCTTTGATACAATGCAGTTTATCGTGTTGTGTTAAAGAAATTCAGTCAAAACATGCCCCAGTGCAAAGAGGATGAGGAAGGATGATGAGGAGGGTTGTGGTATGCCCCCTCGAGAGGACATGCGGGTTCAAAGAACACGAGTGTGCTCTCGAAATGGATAAGAGGAAAATAGATAAGCAACATAGAAGAAATGTTAGCATGGAGGATATGGATGTTAGTGGAGACAACTTTAAAGATGCATATTTTTCCAGACAAGATTCTGCACTAATAATCATTGGGCTTTAAAATGACACAAATGGACAAAAAACACCATGGTATGACATAGACCAAGGTGTGCAAGGTCATCCACTTGCAAAATAGACAGTCACAGACAAGGAATGTCCTAGCTCATACTAAGGGCCAAGTTGCCCCAGTCTTTTTGCCAAGGCAATCCACAAACAACAATCAAAGAAAAGAGTCAAGAGACATCATTGCTCCTCTAAATCCTTCATGGGACGTCCTTGAGGAAGCTAGTAACCTAACTAAAAGAAAAATTGAAAAAAAAGATAAGACGAAACAAACCACAAGGTCAACGACCATTCAAAGTGTTTGCCAAAATATGATTGTTTGATTTTTAGGTGATTGACAGGTTGATTGTTTGACAACACCTGGTTTCAGGAGGGAAACATGTCATATAAGACATCAAGTCTGGTTTCATTCATGTGACCACCTGTATAAGGCAAATGATGATGCTTGACTTGATGACAATGTTTGGTTTCAGGAAGGACACATCCTGTATAAGACATAACTTGATTGTTTTGACAGTTTGACTATTTTGACAATTTGTTTGGTTTGATTGAGTGTCCTTGTTTCCCTGTTGTCTTGTTGATGTGTGACTTGTCGGATGTTTTGATGACTGTTTGTGTCTATGTTGACAATGTCTGATTTATTTGACTGACATGACAAACCGTAAAGGACTGACCTAGGTGGCTTCAGAGGTACATCGACAGATGGCCCTTCCTACATTTAGTCACAAAGGCAACGTAGTTTGGAAATGACATGGACTGACTGACATGAATGACTGAATTTGACTCTATTTTTTGGGATTTTGAAGGTTATTTGGATGCTTTTGTATTTTTGACATGTTTTGATTTTTTTTGGATTTTGAGGTTTTATGATTTTTTTTTCTTTTTGAGAATATTTGATTTTTTTGTCTTTTGATAGTTTTATGTTTTTTTAATTTTTTTTTTATTATGGATGATATGGGGAAGTGTGCATTCTATTATGGATGATACACTATAAGGACCATGACAAATTCATATGAATGATGCCTACAAGCAAGCGAGCAAGCACACACAAGAATCCAAGGACAACCATGATCTTGCTCCTAGTCAAGCTAGAAACCAATTGACAAGTGATGAGGATGATGACAACATTGTTTGATGTGGGAAGGACACATCCCAAAACAATGTGAAGATGCCGATAATGTGACTAAAGGATCAAGGTTTGCAACAAGGCTAGAAACAAAGCCAAGGAATGTTTTGGATGATGTGTTAGGATGCACAATAAGATTGTATGGATTAGGCTTATTGCATTTGGAATGATTGGATGGGATTATGGAGGGAACTTGGATAAGCGGATCAAAATCCTTAAACCAATGACAAGGGAAAACCAAACCCAAAAATAGGCATGGAAGGATAACGGATTGATGTTGGTAAAGGATGGGAGACATAAGGATTATTGGCATATGATCTCCAAGGACTATGTCGCATAGGAATAATTTGTTTTCTCCAAGGTATGGGTATGGATAATGTTATGAAGGCTATGATATTTCATGAATAGTGTATAACCAAAGGATAGACATGTCAAAAAATTTCCCGAAGCATGATTTATGTTTGTACTTTAGTCCTTATCAAGATCAAAGTAGGTGGGAAAATGGATGGGAATGATAGGGCTTAGATGGATAGATGTAAATGTCATAGGAAATGTCATGTGAAGTGCATGGGAGATGAGACAACTTGCCCCCAAGTGTAATGGTCCACATAGATAATCGATTTTACACATGACGCCTATTTTCTAGGTTTTCATCATGGTACTTATCCTGGGCCCATGTTTACCAGGTTTTCACCATTGGATGAAATTTTTCTCTCTACCTTTTTTTTATATATTTTTTATTTTTTTTTGTATTTTTCTAGATGATCACTTTGATGGTGCTGATGTAGATGTCGGTGTCATGATATTCCAATAGTAAACTTTATGGAGTAATTGTCTTGTCAGGATCATAGCACTTGTATACAACTGATCGATTTTATTGTGATCCTTTCTGATATTCGGGTTAGCCTTATCAACATACGCCCATTGTGATAGAGTTCCATGAGAGTCCTTGTGATAAAGAGTTGCTGCCAAGATGCAACGGGTTTGTGATGTGGGATTTTTAGACTTTAGGCAAGATGTAGGATTATGATGGATGATGGTAGGTGTGGATGGACTATTTGGCATTTTGGATGTAGGAATTTTTATTTTCCAAACTTGGGGTGGTGAATGATGGAGTTTGGAATTTTGATTGGGATAGTGTTTGGAACCATGAATTTTATATGCCTTGTGTGATGACCATTTTGAAGGGGGTGGACATTTATTATATGTGGGAGACCTCTTTTATTGTGGCTCCACATTTTGATTGACTTTTGGATTTAGAATATTTTCTTTGCTTGATCCATTTTTCTTTGGGATCCATTTTAACTTCATTTGTCCACTTGGATTTTTGTACTCAATGGAATTTGACATTTGATTTTGGACTTTAGACTTGTAAGGATTTTGTCATTGTTGGTTCCAATTGAGGGAATGATATTTTATGGTGTGGATGGAAGGAGTGTTGGAAGCAACCTTATGACAAGGACTACTCATGGCCTCTATTTTGATGTTTGTATTGGATAAAGTGTCCCCTAATATCATGGAGGTATCACTAACACCATTTTATTTCTTGATTGAAGAATAGCCAAGACCTTTTGTCAAGGATTTTCATAAAACTATATTGATTCCCAAATGCCTTTATCATGTATGCCTAGTCCTCTTCCTTGATACCACATGCTTTGACATATTCTCTTTGCAATGGGGTATTTGTTGTTTTGAAAACAAGATGCGGACCCATCATTATGTATGTGGAAACTAATACTTGGAATTTTCTCATATGCAAGAAAGCTTGCTTTGAAAAAGGTGGATGACCCTAGTTGGTAGGATATTTTGGCTTTATCATTTGTTATGCTTCTGTATTCTTGGTCCTTTAAGACGTCAATTTGATCAATGATATCTTTTGTGCCTTCATATTTGACTTGGTCAATGATAGCTTCCTTGTGTTCTTCTTGATCCAAAGTAGCCTTTTCATGTTCTTCTTGAATGTTGTCCATGTCATTTGTTTGATTATCTACGTGTCCCAAGGAAGTAAGTGTCTCATTTTGGGAAATGGAGGTGTTTGGAGTTTGGATAGGATTGACTTCAAATTTTTGATCATGGATGGTATAAAGGTCGATAATCGGATCACTTTGGGTGTCTTGTTCAATGGTAGGATCTTGATCAAAGATAGGTTTGTCTTGGCTGACATGATTGGGAATGGGATCTTGATCATAGATAGGTGTATTTTGGATGCCATGGTTTTCTAGAATGACTTCGTGGATGGACTTAAGGATAGGATCATGGGATGGACTACTTTGATCTTGACATGAAGGTGAAGCTATGATGTCATGCTTTGGAATTTCCTTTTGACATGTATCCTCAAGTTTAGGCATTGCGATGTGATTTTGGAGACCATGACTAGATGTATTTTCATGACTAGATGTAGATTGAGATGGAATGGATTGGAATGAATTAGTGGATGATGGAATAGGATAGGACGTGAAGGCTTGGAATGGATTAGTGGAAGGTTGGTTTCCCTTGTCAAGGTTAGGATAAGGGTGATAAGTGGACACTTGTTGTGGATTAATGGTATGGCTTGTGTTAAGTGACTCTTGATAGTGAGGGTAGATGGATGAATGACTAGGGCTTATGGATTGTTGGTAAGAAGGGTATGTGGGTAGTTGACCATGAGTTGAGGTTGATTGGTATTTGGATTGGATGAATTATCATTTGAAGTCTATGGCTTGTTGGTATTAACCATTGTAGAGTAATTGGTATTCAACTTGACTAGCAAGCATATCAAGGTAAATTGTAGACATGGTGGTGAGGTCTAAATGACAATGCAAAGGCTAGGATGAAAATGAGGATTAGAAGTTTGACTTGGAGATAATGTGGATAACTTGACTTGGAGGACACCTAGATCTATTTGTTTTTGAAATGTTTCTAATGTTTTTGGATTTATTTTTTAATTTTTTGATTTTTGTTTTATTTTTTTCTTGCTTGATTAAAATTTCAATCTTGAATACACATTCACACACACAAGAGAAGATTTGATGCAATAAAGCATATAAATCAAACCCTAATAAACAATGAAGCACAAATAAGCATAAAGACATAAAGCATAAAATAATATTACCAAATCTTCATGCCACGATTGATTCACCTCCATTGCACTTCTCCATTTTGCTCGAATATGATAATTTCCCTTAGAATTGAGTGTGCAATAATGAGCCTATGACAAGTGGCTAGCAAAATATTGAAGATTGTTGTCTCACACTAGCAACATGTACTTGCATAATATGTGTAGATTGTTGGTATGTGGCAACTGATCATGCTATACTGTATAGCCCATGGTATACTGTACACCCCGGCCCCCTGTCCTTGCCGGGGTCTTCTATAGGAAGCTTCTAAGCTTGTTAAAAAGGGGTTCAAATGGGTATTATAGTATGATGAAAAACACGATTATTCGTAAGATTGTAATAGGTTTTACACTGGATAATAAAAGTATTGGATGGCTGCGGTTTGGTGGATGTAGCCCGGATTGGGTGAACCACGTTAAATTATCTATGTTATGATTTATTTTGTGTGTGTTTTAGTTTCTCTATTTATTATTTAAATCTGCATTTAATTGTTAGATATCTGCCATCTCTAACCCTAACAAGTGGTATTAGAGTGGGTTGTGTTTCGATTATCGTCTGTAGGAAGATCTCACGGTTGAGTGGGAGTCTCATGGTTGAGTGGGAGCAATGGTAGACGAGGGTAAGAAGGTTGAGAAGTTTAATGGGTAGAACTATCAGTTATGGAAGATGCAGATGGAGGACTATCTCTATCAGAAGGATTTATGGCGGCCATTGGAAGGGAAAACCAAGAAACCCAACAATGTCGGATGAGGACTGGAGATCTTGGATAGAAAGGCTCTTGGTAGTATTTGTTTATGCCTAGCACAATCGTGGCATTCAATATTACAACAAAGACAACTCAAGAGTTGATGGAAACCTCGAAGTTATATGAAAAGCCTTTCGCCGAATAAGGTATTTCTTATGAAGTGTTTATTTAATATGAAAATGGTAGAAGGCGGGTTATAATCATTTGAATAGAGTTTAATCTCATCCACCAATTAACTTAAAAGTAAACTTTGATGAAGAAGTTAGGGCTCTTTGATTCTGTGTTCTTTGCACGAAGTTGGAATAGCTTGGTAATGGTCGGCATTAATTTCGCTTCGTTCGAATACATTGAAGTTTGATGATGTTGTTGGTGTTATTTTGAGCGGAAACCGAGGGAAAAGCTCAAGTGGAACATCCACATCGGAAGTGTTTAAATGCGGGTAGGAAAAGGAGAGAGGAAACAATTCTGGATATCATGGGAAGTCACGAGGAAAATCAAAAGGACAAAAGTCCCCAATCTAGAGACAAGAAGGATTGTTGGTACTGTGGTAAGTCGGGTCATTTAAAGAAAGATTGCTAGTCTCGAAAAAATAAAGGAGACAAAAATGAAGGAAGTAAAGAGGCAAATGTGGTAAGTAATAAATCTGATGAGGATGCTTTGATTCTTTCCCTTGATAATGTTGATGATTCTTGGGTGTTAGATTCAAGGGGCTTCATTTCATGCTACTCCCCATAGAAGTTATTTTCTTGATTATGTCCAAGGGGATTTTGGGCTGGTTTATTTAGGAGATAACGAACCCTGTCAGATTGTTGGAAAGGGAAGAATCAAGATTAAGTTGCAGAATGGGAATCATTGGCTACTACGTGAGGTAAGGCATGTTCCAAAGTTAAGCATAAATTTAATTTCTGTAGGGCAACTAGATGATGAAGGTTGTGTTGTTACTTTTAGTGATAAAAACTGGAGGGTCACAAAGGGTGCCTTAGTGGTAGCAAAAGGTGTGAAAGTAGGCACCTTACATCTTTGTACAAGTCATAATGTTCCTTCTACTTTAATTGTTATAGAAAAAGGTTAATGTTCAGGAACAGTTGCTGCAGTTCAGTAGGTAGAAAATCATACAGTTGCTATGGACTTTGAATCAGCACTATGGCATAATAGACTTGGGCATATGAGTGCAAAAGGTATGAAAGTACTTCATTCAAATAATGTTTTACCAGGTCTAAAATGTGTTAATATGGATTTCTGTGAAAGTTGTGTGTATGGAAAACAAAAGAGAGTTAGTTTTCTCAAAGATGGGAAGCAAAAGAAAGATGAGAAATTGGAGCTTGTGCATACGGATGTATGGGGACCAGCTCAGGTATCTTCTCTCGGTGGCTCTCTGTATTATGTTACATTCATTGATGATGCAACTAGGAAGGTATGGATTTATTTCCTTAGGCAGAAATCTGATGTATTTGAAACCTTTAAAAAATGGAGAAGCTTGGTTGAGAATGAGACGGGTAAAAGGTTAAAATGTCTCAGATCTGATAATGGTGGTGAGTATTGCAGTAAAGAGTTTGAAGATTATTGTTCCTCAAATGGTATTCGTAGGCAGAAAAGGTTCCAAGGACTCCACAGAAAATGGAGTGGTTGGCTTATGAACAGAACAATAATGGAGCCGCACGGACTATGAGATTCAGATTGGGGCTGCCTTTAAAATGCGGGCGAGACTAAACACGCTATTTATTTAATTAATAGAGGTCCCTAATCTTTGGGTTGTGGTATTCCAGATAAGCATGGAAAGGTAAGAAGGTGAGTTATTCTTTTCTCAAAACCTTCAGTTGTGAAGTATTTGCACATGTAGATTCTAGAAATAGAACCAAGCTTGATACAAAATCAAAAAATGTGTATTTGTTGGATATGGCATTGATGAATTTGGTTATAGGCTTTGGGATTTTGAAAATCTGAAAATTGTGAGAAGCAGGGATGTCATATTCAATGAGAAAGTGTTGTACAAAGATCTGTTGCTGCAGCATGAGAAGAAAGAAAATGATTATGCAGCGTTGGATGATATTCCAAAGAATGATGTTTTAGTGGTTCCTCATGCTGGGCAACAACAGAAACAACAAATACCACAAATTCGTAGTTAGACGATCTTCAAGGATAAGTAGACCTCCAAAAATATTTTCTCCCTCTTTGTATTCTATTTTATTAACTGATGTTGGTGAACCAAAATGTTATGATGAAGCTATGAAGTGGATACAAGGTTTAGTGGGAGCATGGAATGGAAGAAGAAATGGACTCCTTGCTGAAAAACCAATTTGGGAATTATGCAAGTTGCCTGAGGTAAAAAGGCTTTACCAAACAAATGGATTTATAGGCTGAAAGAGGAGGATGGAGGTAAGAAAAGATTTAAAGCCAGATTAGTTGTAAAGGGATTTGCATAAAAAAAGGTATTGATTTTGATGAGATTTTTTCTCCTGTTGTTAAAATGACTTCTATTCGTATTGTTTTAAGTATTGTGGCTGTTGAAGATTTGCATTTAGAACAAGCTTGATGTTAAAACAACCTTTCTCCATGGTGATTTGGAAGAGGAAATATATATGGAACAGCCACAAGGATTTGAGGTCAAAGGTAAGGAGAAACTAGTGTGCAGATTGAAGAAAAGTTTATATGGCTTGAAGCAAGCACCTCGGCAATGGTACTTGAAATTTGATAGTTTTATGGCTGAGCAAGGCTACAGCAGGTGTAATTCTGACCATTGTGTTTATTTTAAGAGGTTGGATAATGATAGCTACATTATTTTGTGTTTATATGTTGATGACATGCTTGTAGTTGGGTCTAACATGGATCACATAAGAGAGTTGAAACAACAGTTAGCAAAGTCTTTTGCTATGAAGGATTTAGGGGCAGCAAAACAAATCCTTGTATGAAAATTTGTAGAGATAGGAAAAACAAAAAATTGTTTTTATCTCGGGGCTAATTATGTTGAAAAGGTGTTGCAGAGATTTCATATGGAGAATGCAAAAGCCTTCAGCATTAACACCTTTGCCTAGTCATGTCAAATTGACTAAGGATATGTGTCCAAAGACACAAGAGGAGGAGGAAAAAATATCCAAGGTACCATATGCTTCACCTGAGGCGCTTGATGTATGCCATGGTATGCACAAGACCAGATATTGCACATGCTGTAGGAGTTGTTAGCAGGTATTTGAGTCATCCCAGAGTTGAGCATTGGAATGCGGTAAAATGGATTCTCAGGTATTTGAGAGGTACATCCAATAATTGTTTATGTTTTGGGGGCTCTAATAATGATTTAAAAGGCTATGTTGACTCAAATTTAGTAGGGGATATAGATACCAGGCGGAGTACCACAGGTTATGTATTTACAGTTGGTGGGACAACAGTGAGTTGGATTTCTCACTTGCAGAAGGTGGTTGCTTTATCCACCACAGAGGCAAAGTATGTTGCTGCAATAGAGGCGACAAAGGAGATGATATGGCTGCAACTTTTCATGGAGGAGTTGGGAAAACAAAAGGTTGGAAATTACTTGTTTACAGACAGTCAGAGTGCTATACATCTTGCAAAGAATTCTTCCTTGCATTCTAAAACAAAACACATACAGTTGAGATATCATTTCATTCGGTCAGTGTTGGAGGATGGATAGGTCAAGCTGGACAAGATACATATAGATGTCAATCCAGCGGATATGTTTACGAAGGCGGTGACAAGGGAGAAGCTGAGGTCCTCTTCAGATTTGGTTGGTCTTCAAGGTTGAATTCAAGTATAACAGAGTAGTAGGGTCCAAGGTACTTATTTCCAGTGGGAGCTGTAATTGCAGCAGTGTCGTCTAGGATCAGTCTCCAAGTGGGGGATTGTGTTGGTAAGGAGCCTGATCAGTCTCCAAGTGGGAGATTGTTGGTATGTGGCGACTGATCATGCTATACTGTATAGCCCATGGTATACTGTACACCTGGCCCCTGTCCTGCTGGGGTTCTGGCTGCAAATGGCCCCGGTTCAGGCTACACCTCAAGAAAAAATTTCCTCCTACTTTTTCGCGTGATCACCGAAAAAGGGAAAAAAATCAATGTAAAAAGAAAAATCCGATTGTGTAGAACCCAAAAATCTGGAAGCTTCTAAGCTTGTTAAAAAGGGGTTCGAATGGGTATTATAGTATGATGAAAAACATGATTATTCGCAAGATTGTAATAGGTTTTACACTGGATAATAAAAGTATTGGATGGCTGCGATTTGGTGGATGTAGCCCGGATTGGGTGAACCACGTTAAATTATCTGTGTTATGATTTATTCTGTGTGTGTTTTAGTTTCTCTGTTTATTATTTAAATCTGCATTTAATTGTTAGATATTTGCCATCTCTAACCCTAACAAGATAATGAAAATGACAAGGGTAAGGTATTTTATAGAAAAGAAAAATTTGAATGAATGGTTGAGATTGGATGCCAATAAGATGTCTTAATCAATGGCCAAAATTGAAAGTTGAGGTATGGACTAGGGTTAGGGAAAAATTAGGGAAAATGATAAGGATGAAGGGTTGAGATTGAATTATGAGATAATTCAATCAAGGGCCAAGATTAAATGAGATGTCAAGAGATAAGATTTGATGTGGAAGATAAGATTGGCATGGATAAAGAGGTGATAGGAGAAATTAAATAATAAAAATTATTTAATTTAGATGGCCAATGAATAATTAAATAATTAAAATAATTATTTAATTATAGAGGAATGTGACAAAAGGAATCATTTTGAATTAAATAATTATTTAATTCAAAATTCAAGAGAGTGGATCAAATTTTAGGAGAGAAGAGGCTAATGAATAATTAAATAATTAAAAATAATTATTTAATTATAGTGGAAAGTGGATAAAAATTAAATAAATAGGAATTTATTTAATTTTAGAAAGAAGACTTAATTAGTGGTGTAATTAAATAAATAAAATTTATTTAATTAATTAGGAAGAAATAAATGTAGAAATTTAATTATTTAATTAATAGAAGAAATATGACTTTAGAAAATAATTAAATAATTAAAATTATTTAATTATCAAAGACAAAAGGGGAAATGATGGAGAACTTAGAAATCGCAAGTCTGGGACAATTTTTAGTGTCTACATTTTCATACTTGATGTCTTCAATATTCCTAGCGGATGTTTATGATTTTAATGCTTCTTGATCAATTTCAAATATCTCTATAGATTTTGCTATGCTTTGATCATGTGTAAAGATGTTAAGAGTAGGTGACTCTTATTCCTTGGTAATGATATCAAGAATATGAGACTCTTGTTTTGGAAGAAGATCATCTATATGTCCATTAGGAGTAAGCATCTCATGGGTAGATGTATGTGTGCTTGGTATATGGATTTGTTCTTCTTTTGGAAAACCTTGGATGTCTTGGAAGATATCTGCCAAGTCATTGTAGTATTTTGATGATAGGGATTCTTGATCTTGACTTTGTGTGGTATTATCTTTGATATGCTTTGGATCACATTCTTGACATTGATCAATTTCAAAGAAAGGATTTCTTGTAAAGGATCCTTGGATTTCCTCAAAATGTGGACATATGGGTGATAGCTCTTGGCTTAGATTTTTTGCATTAGGTATAAGTGTGGGATTAAGAGTCTCTTGATCATCAATCTGTACTGTCATGAGGTTGGATGATGTCAATATATCTTAGACTGAATCATTGCTAGAATTGGGTGATTGAGTTTGATCATGCTAGGGATTAAATTCTTGATGTATGTCCTCTTGCTTATTGGATTATTTAGAGATATTGTCAATGTGATCAATGATAGATAGCTCTTGATCATTGTTTTCAATATTTGAGGTTGAGATATTGTCATTGTTGTCATTAGTGTTTGAATCTTGAACGCCATCTTCAATAGCTATTTCTCCTTGATCAATACAGGTCTTAGATGAGGTTTTTGAGTGTAACACATTCTGATGTATCATGACCTTTGATTTTTTGGAACTCACATCGTTCATACTCATTATACCCAGGGATTTTAAAGTTTGGTTCACCATAAGTTGGACTGTTGTTGATTTTGATAATGTCCTATTGTACTAGTTTATGCATGATCATCTCTAAAGTCTCTCCCAAAGGGGTGAATTTCCTTCTTGGTTGATCGTATTGCCTCCGTTGCCCTCCCTAATTTGTCTTCTCTTGATTTTGATATTGGTTGTTCAGTTGCTTGTTTTGGTAATCGAATTGATTATTATTTTGTAATTGCAAGGTTGTATCGTTAGTAGGTGTATTCGTTTGGTTTGGTGTGGACCCTTGATAACTATGTTGCATATAAGGAGGGTTAAGTCCTTTTATGTGTGTTGTAGGTACCTTGAGGGTGGGTGCACCTTGATATGACATTTGAGGTATCCTTTGATCTTGAGTTTGAGGATTTTTTCTAGAAATTAATGTTGTTGATTCACTTGATGTTGTGGAAATAGACTTTGTTGTTGATGTGAATCAATGTTTTGATGATATTAGAAGTGTTGTTGATGTGGATATTGAGATGTTTGAGGAGTGTTGTTCATTTGTTGTGGATACACAATGTTTAGATGTTTAACATGGTATTGGGGATACGTCGTATTTTGATTTCGTTCAAGTTCCTCAATCTTTTTCTTAATTTCATTTAGGGCAATTTGATATTCCAAACTTATTCCTTGATGGTGATTTTGAAACCCTTGATGTTGTTTCCCTACTTGATGTTGTCACCCTTGATAAGAGTGATTTGGGTAATAGATTGATGTTGACATTTTGTTGGGGATGTTATGGTTGCATGCTTAGGGTGCCCTGATGCTCAATATCCCATCATAAGGTCACTTGGTTTATATCCCCATGGGTTACTTCCCACATTTGTGGTGTTTGTTGGTGGTATGTTGGTGTTGTTTTTGTTTGCTTCCATGTTTTTTCTATGTTATGATCTTGTAGTTGTCATAAACAAATGCCAAGCTTTTGTGAATGATTTGGGACTCCTAACTATGAATGCATTTGTTTTTCTGGATTTTCTATTTGAAGGAAAATGAAATTGCTTTTGTTTTTGGGATTTTCTATTTTTGAAAGGTGGTGTCAATTGTAATGTGGGAGGTGGAAATATGGGCCCAAATTGGATATAACAGTTTGGTTCTCTCCTTGAAGAGTGAGTGTGATGATTTCTTACCAAGGTGTCCCGATTGTGGTAAATCTTCAAGGCACGTCTCTTGATATACCTTGAGCTATGGTGCCTCTTTAAAAGGCATAATATGGATTTTTGTTTAAGGATTTTTTTCTTGACAGAGATCATGAAGAATGGATACCTATTTCCATGCAGGAGGTGGTAACACGGGTCTTCCGCCTGCTAGGTCTACTATCTCATCCTCTTTATCTAAGATGTTTGTTATGTTTCTCCATTGGTTGGGTGTTTCTTTTGTCTCGAACATAAAGCTCCTCAAACTATTGATTATATCTATTTGTTCTCCTTCAATCAGTTCAAAGTTTGGTTGTATGATAGTTGGTGTAAGGTTCAGTTGTTGAATTGGAGCAACTGGTCGCCAACTGGTCATAAGGTGAAAGTGTTGATGTTTTGATATGGTTGTTATGAAGCTCAAGACCCTAAGGTTTCAGTGCTATTTTGGGGTGACACTATTCTTGGATCTCAAAATGCTGAAAGGCCTGGATTGGTATCTCACTTCTTCTAGAGGATATGTTGTGAAAAATCTTACTTTAACTAGCCGTGAGGTTCAAGTAACTATTGATATCTTAGAAGTGTGAGTGAGGGAATAATCCAAGATTGTTTGTTTTGATTTTGATTCCCAAAAGTAGGATGGATTTTGAAGATGGATGAAGGACTATATAAACTATCTTAGGTTCCAATGTTTTTGTTCTAACAAGGATCTTTTAACTAGCTTCGTACCATTTTTTTTTAATTTTTCAGTAGGATAGAGCAAGAGTGATAGTTTTCGATGCAAAAGCAGCCAGTTTTGAGTAGAAGCGACCAAGTTTGTCGACTGTGACCAAAATTTAGTCAAGTGAGCTAGATTTTGAACAAAAAGTGTGACCAAAAATGTCAAGTGTGTCCTTTGTATGTAGTTTCTCAATGTGGTAATTTACACAGTCAAAAGCAAGTTTTTTGGGCAAGTGCGACCAATTTCTAGTCAAGTGCACTGGAAAATATTTGTCAAGTACAACCAATTTTGTAGCAAGTGCACTGGTTTTGTAGCAAATGCGTTGGTTTTGTCAAATGCAACAGGTTTTCATCAGTGACTGTCAGGAGACAAAGGGTAAAAGTGAGCTATTTTTTCTAAGGGCAACTGGTTTTTGGTCAAGTGCACTAAAAACAATATCAAAAGCGACCTCTGTTCAATCTTGTTTTCCAGTTTTAGTATTTGGTAGTAGTGTTGATCATTTTTGTAGTTTTGGATGTCTTTGTTTGATTTGTTTTGTGATTTTTCCAAGTGATATCATGCAACTCAATAATCAAAACTTGTGAGACCTAAATGTCTAACTTTTAGTACATTTCCCTCTACAAAATCTTGAAGTTCATAAAGGTAAAGTTATAGTTTCCAATGTTTACTTTCTCCTTAATGTGACTTGAAATATGGGCTTTGATACTTAGAAACCTTCAAAGATATTGTTTTATGATATCTTTTAGGAGTGTAAATAGATAACTCTTTTCAAAGGATTCACACTAAGTTAAAGGGGTTTGCCATTTCAGAACTATGTTGAGTGCTTGTTTGGATGTATTCATTTTTAAATCAAGCACAGAGTTTGATGTCAAAGATTTTTGATGGTTAATGGCTGTTTTTTTTAGAAGACAATCTTTACACCTTAAGTAGTAGGTTTTTTCTTCTTAGTAGGCTTACCTCATTCAACTTTGTAGTAGAAGAGATAACTTTACATGCAAATTTAAGGGAAAATATAGAGATGTGTTAAGAATGAATTCTTAATCTCCATATTTCCACCAAAAAATCAAACATGACAAGTAACTTCTTGGAAATAAATTCCCAATGCACCACTTTAAAGAACTCATTGGAAAAACTAGTTGGCCTCTACAACAAAGAGTTTTAATGACCACAAACTTTGAACATGGTAATCGACACTCACCTGTTGACCACTTAAGGCTCTTTAACCATTCTTGTTCCACTTAAGACGTGGAATTAGGTGCAGTCTATTTTAGGCATGACTTGAAGCTACTTTCTTATGATTTCACAACCTTTTATATAGCTCGCCAGTAAATGTGCTTCGAGACCTTGCAATGAGTTCTCCAATGTGGGATGTGTCTCAAAGAAATCCCTCTTTTTAAGGATAAAAGATAGAAATGAACAAAGTACAAAACTCAAAAATGTCTTTTCGTCAACCAAGATTGCCCAAAAGACATGAGGGGAGAGGAAAAACACTTTAGTTTTCTAGACATAGTAGGAACAACATACACTTCATTGCAAGTTGATTCTTTTTAAGTGCCTCAAGCGATGCTATCCCCAAAAAGTGTGAATAAGATGGCAATCATTCTTTTTAAAGCATCCAATAGAAGTGTTCTGGATACCAATCAATGAGATAGCAAAGGTGCAATACAAAGATTGATTTGTTCATTTTTAAGCCTAAAACTTGACTGTTTCTAGATCCTGGTCTTACTTGGTCAACAAAATGAAGTTGAGTGTTTATTAACAAAGGGAAATCGCTTGGTAAAAAAATTCAAACATTCCAAGTATCAATTTGAAAGCTTAAAAAATCCATTTTAGAGCACCGATTTGAAGGTGTTTTGTTTGTAGGATTATTTTTAAGCACCAAGTAAAAATTCTCTAACTATGAAAGCTTGAAAAGAGTTCATTTTAGAGCACTTAAATAAAAAATGTGTTGTTTGTAAGGTTCTTTTTAAGCACCAAATGAAAATTCTCCTAACTTAAGAAAGCTTTGAAAATGATTCATTTTAAATCACTTAAATAAAAAATGTGTTATTCAATCGACTTAGGGGAATAAAGTGAATTAGCGACATAATTAAATAATTGGTGTTATTTAGTTAATTAGGAGGAATATAGTTAGATTAGGACTTTATTAAATAAATGTAATTTATTTAATTGGTCAAAATTGATAAAAAAGTGAATTAATTAAATAATGTCGTATTATTCAATTAATAGAGGAATTAGGGTTTTAGGACTTTATTAAATAAGTGAAATTTATTTAATTCATGAAAATGATGAAAAAGTGAATTAATTAAATAATGTCATTTTATTCAATTACTAGAGGAATTTTGGTTTTTGATGCTTTTGATGTGAAATACAGTGATATTTGATAATAATCATGTTGATGATGCGAGAATGTCATTTAAGGTATGATAGGTGTTAGGTCAATTTTACATGTCTATAGTTTTCACCACAAATTTTCCACAGACCAAGTAGAGCTTAAATTTGGCTAGTGCATGCATGATGGCTAACATCTCTTTGTCATAAATATATAAAATACTCTTCGTTTCCTTGATCTTCCTACTCTCAAATGCTATAAGGTGTCTATTTTATATAGAAAATACTCCAATTCCCTCTCCTAAAGTGTCATTCTAAAACAAAAGGAAGTGAAAATTTTGGAATAGCCAAGAAAAAAACATGAACTCATTACCTCCTCGAGTTTGTCAAAAGCCCTCTGTGTTGAAGTGCTCCAAGATAAGTACTTTTTTTTGTCAAATCTATCAATGGGGTTGCAAGTTGTGAAAACCCCTCAACATACCTCCTATAGTGGTTTAAAAGTACCACAAATCCCCTCAAATGTGACAAAGTCCTAGGTCTAGGCCAATCCCTTATTACCTTGATCTTCTTCTCATTCACGATAACCCCTTGAGCACTAATCTTATGCCCTAAATACAATATATCTATCAAAAAAACTCATATTTGGATGTTTTGGCATAGAATGAGTGATGCTCTAATTTTCCAAGCACTTCATTAATGTGATTCAAGTGATCCTCTCATATCTTACTATAGACCAAGATATCATCAAAGAAAACCAACACAAATTTCTTCAATAATAAAATAAATACCTAATTCATTCATGATTGAAAAGGGGTGGGTGCATTAGTCAACCCAAATATTATGTCCAAGAACTCAATACCCATAGTGACACTTGAAAATTGTTTTGTGCATATCCTCATCTCTAACCTTTATTTGATGATACTTGTAGACACTTAAAAATTTCCTGAATGATATCATGTACTCGAATCAAGTATACTAACATCATTTTGTCTTGATACCCATCCTATTTTTTCTTAATTAATTAAATTTGCCTAGCTATTTAATTAATTGCATCATTTTCATCTATTAATCTAATTATTAATTAGGTTAATTCACCCCCTTTCATGCTAACATTTCATCCTATTAAATTAAATACATCAAACTATTTAATTTAAATTCCTAAGTCCTCTTAATTAAATAACCCTAAGTTATTTAATTAAATGTCATATCATATCTCCCCTTTTTATTAACACTTTATTTAATGAAAATCATGAAATTCCCCTAATTGCATAATTAAACCTTTGTTTAATTATCAATTACCTAATTAAATCTAATTCCCCCACTTGCAAGGGAATATTCTTCCCTTTGCACATTCCTCCAAAAGGAATATTCCCATGGAATATTCCTTACCCTTTTGCACAATTAAACTTTGTTTTAATTTGCTAAATATCTTTTTTCCTCACCCATGAGAATATTCCAAAGAATATTCTCTCTCCTCACTCATTTGAAAAAGGGGAATATTCCTTTTTTGTAACAAACTTACTTTACTTCTTGTGCAAGTTAATTTGTGGCCTCTTTGGCAAGTTAAAAGTTTGTTGGTTTGGACAAAGGTGAACCCTTGATTAAATCTCATCATTAATTCTCATCCATTGATGAGAATCCATGATCCATGCCTCCAACTTCCTCCACCCTTGACCATTGATTAACCTTTTTGATCTCAACCCTCCATTTCTCATTTTCTCTCCTATAAATAGGTCACTATTTGGAGACAAATGGATCCATCTTTTAACATCAAACTTATGTTAAATCATTTGCACTTGCACTCACATTTAACATCTTTTTTAGTTTAAATTACTTGCATAATAGCTTAGCTTCCATTAATGGCTTCCATGGTAACATAATGCATCCATTTAGCTTATTTGATAATTAGGGTTTGATTTTTTTTAGTTTAAAACTCATTTATATTAAGCTTGAATACACCCATAGTAGTTGAAATAGCTTGCATCATGTCCATTTAGCTTTAAATATTGTTTCATCAGTTTTCTTCCATAAAACATATTAGAACATGCTCATTTATCCACGTGATTGGGAAAGGGTCATCATTCCATATCAACGCGACACCACTCCCCCAATAGGATAAGTTTCAATGAATTAGAGTAGGCATTTTAAAAGCTTTCATAGTTTAGCATGTTAGTTTTGATAGATGCTTAATTTAGTTTATTTTGGATGATCTCTATTGGATTGACGTTTAGTGGAATGGATCTGCTTCGATTATTCATGGATCATGTGTAGTCCTTGCCCATACTAATTCATCAGTCACATTTTAGCACTAGGAGGGCATAACCGATCACATTTAACGAATTTTCCTCTTGAAGTTCATTTTTTGGTTTTTGTAGATACATCGACACTCTAGGAGATTTTAGCGACGCCTTTGTAATGTGTCACCATATAGCAACACTATTGTCATCTGATATAGTGATGCCTAATTAATTCCCTGGTGTTGATTAAAATAAACGACGACGCTAATACTTTTTAGAGGTATCTAGAATTTGTAAACAGTGTCGCCACCAAATAATGATGCTATTGTTGTCATTGCCTTTCTACAAGGTGATGCTATTTTTCACCAGAGCAATGTTCATTTGATTTATGGTGATGTTATCATGAATAGAGACACTTTTGTTTGGTAAGAAAAAGTAGTGTGATTTTTAGCATGTGCTTTAATTTTTTTACTTCATTTGATCACTAACATGTCTTTGAATTTTTGTTCTAGTTTTTAGGCTAAGTGGGTTTTGCAGGCTGGATGATAAAATTCGAAGTGAAGAAGCATTCTGGTCTTTAAATCTTATAATTGTAATAAGTGTTTTGACACTTTTGAGGCAATTATAACCCATTTATTATGCTTTTCATTTTATGCTTTAGGACCACACTAGCTTTCAATTGGGTTTTAAAATGAATGCTCAAACAGGATTAAAATGAACCCTCACTTCATCATGTTACTTTGGGTTTAAAATTGAACAATACAACTCAACGCATTGTTTGGTGCTTAAAATAAACTTACCTTTGCTTTGAGGGTTAAAATTAATGAGTGTTTGTCATGTCTTGTGATTTACATTTTTTTCATTGAATGTGTATGCTCTTCTCTTGTGCCACTCAGCAATCTTGAGAATCAAAAGCATTCCTTTGACATTTTGTATAATCACCCACATATTTCAATTTGGATTAAAATGAACCCCATGCTAGTGTAGGGAAAAGGCATTGTGTGTGCTCTCTCCTTGCTTCATGCCATATGAGAGATCGAACTACAAACATACTTCCTTGATTTTGTATATCTTTAAAGGGCCTACCACCCCATTTCAAAAGGTGGGAACGACCCAAGCAGTAATGAGCTAAAGCCAAGCTCTTCGAACTGTTATATAAAAAATGTGTTTGTGACGAACACCATAAACAATAGGTGTGGATGTGTCATATCGACAAGTGCCACCCCTAGTGTTTGCATGACACATCAAAATCATTTCTTAGGAAGGGACTGGGAGGCCTCTTGCTTGAAACAATCTTGATCTAATCTTGCTGTGTGTATGGCTACCTTGAATGAAAGCCCTTACTAAGAACCAATTGTTTACAAGCCAAAAACCTTTATGCTTGTTGGTTCAAGTACGATCATTTCAAAGCTACCACACATTTTAATATTCATTGTTGAAACAAGAAAATCCTTAGGATCTTTGGATCTTCAAGATTTGAGATTTGGTGGTCCCGAGAAGTGTGTGCCATGGAGGGGAGCCAGTGTCACCAAATCTCTAGCTGTTCGCATTGTCTTAGTGTTTGGAGAAAAATCCAAGTGGGGATTCAACAAGTAGTATCTTCTGAACCTAAGATGGTAAATGCTTGTGAGTCAGTTTAATACTTTGCTTGGTTCCAAAACATTGCAAACAAACATCAACAAAGTCTTTTCAAAATTTCAAATCCTTTGGTCTAACTATGGATACCCTTTGAGAAAACCTTGATATTAATGCTTATCCTAAGAATTTATTCTTAGAGAATTATAAGTATTTTGGTTTATATCTCAATCCATACTTCCAAAAGTTAACATAGGAAACTATGGCTTGAATTTCATCCTTTTCACAAAATGGACCTT
>VDFB02076962.1:0-13899 GCA_007258455.2 Sequoia sempervirens | reverse complement strand
TGAGCCAAAGCGAAGGTCTAAACTAATCGTCATAGGCACTTGTGGTGCCTGGATCTACCTATCCTTGATTGTAGGCCCATGGCCTAGCCACCAGCTATCTAAAATTTTCGATTACATCTGATGTTGGGATCGTCTGATCCCATGTGGTCTCTCTAGTGGACCGAGGAAAGATAGCCATGTACTTATCATCTGACTTGTCTTAGGTGTCCCCAAATTATCGAGCTATCCTGTCTAGTAGGTAGTGCTAGATGATGGCATGCTTGCACCCTTGCATCCGTCTATCCTGTTTGCCAAAGAATAACTTTTGTACATGACCGTACCAAGCCGACATCTGTAGCCAAGGCCTCCAAGTGAACATTGTCATCTCATCCAGAACTCTCACCAATTAGGAAGACCTACCTGTCCTGTATGTTTGAAAGTGAGGCCACCCCTATACCTCCAAACTACTGGGTTGTTGGCTTGACATCGACCAATGTAACCCTCAGTCGAAGCATGTCTATGTGCTCCCACACCCAAATGTGTAGAAGTGTGATGCCAACACCAATCGCTCGACTATCATAGTAGGCGAACTCATGAAAATAATGATATAATGAGGGCAACATCATTGGTCCCCAAGCAAACAAGGTCCTCGTAAATAACATCTGCTCCCAAGGCAAACCCCATCCTGGACTGAAATATCAACCTCGCTGATCTGGAGCTACTAGTCCTGATATGATCATGACCAAAAGGTAGACGCTTGACCTATGTAATACTCAAGATCGATCTTGCCCTCAGTAAATATGATCTCATTTGTCCCCATGATCTCGTAGCATGCATCAGTGCTGGAATCCATGTCACATATAACTCTCTCGCTATGAATCAAAAATCACAAGATGCACCAGACATCCTCTAATGTGATAGTCACCTTGCTGATGGGAAGATAAAATGATGAGGTCTTGCTATGCCACATCTCTTCCAATGCAGTCATCATAGCTAGGTGGGTCCTCTAGGTGGGTGCATAAGAAATGTATCAGAGGCCGATCGCACCAAGGTACTCCTATAGTAGCTTGTGTAATCTTCTCATTCTACTCAGCATCGAGGGTCGGTGCTCATGTGAATGCATAGGTTCTCTATCCTCCTGCACCCATGTAGCCACAGTGTTAAGTTTCGTAAAAAGACTGGACCCCGTTTGAAGTTTTTGACACTAAAACAGAAAATGCGTCACTATTTGCATAGGCATCACTCTTTAAAAACTCAAAACAACAATGCTAGAACCCCTAAAATGCAAACCAAACTGCGACATCACTATTTTCATGTGCGAGCCTGTTTGACCCGAAACCCTAAAAACCTAACTGAGCCATGGCGTCACCATTCACATTGGCATCACCCTTTGACTTTTGGAGCCCTAAAACCAAATTGTGACACGACATCACAATAAGTGATAGTGACACTATTTGACCCCTAGCATCATCGATTTTGCACCTTTAGTGTCACTATATAGCGACACTAAGGATTTTTACCTTTCAAAAGATAATAAATGCGCACAAAAATTGAAATTAAAGGTCAGGTTAAGATAACATACCAGTGGTCCTGTGCCTGGGGGTCTCTGGTAGACTCAAAATCGCTCAAAAATGTGTTAGGGAAGCACTCTTTGTGCCATTCAGCAGGAGGGTCAAAGCTTAAAACACTGAAATTCTCAAAGTGTGAATGTGAAAATGAATTGAAAGTGACCCCTCCTAGGCTATTTAAGCATGAAAATTAGGGTTTTTTTGGCCCCGTTTTAGCTGTCAAACTAGGGTTTTGGGCCCCCAACCCCATTTTTTCCCAACTAAAGCTCATTTTTTAGCCCTTTTCTACATTTTGGCACATTTTCAGCATCTAGGAGCCTTTCTAGACCCGTTAGGTAGCTTGTCCTCTTTTTTTGAGAAATCACCCAAAAATCCAAATTTTCATCTGATCTCTCGAGGGGGCAGTATACCAGCATAATTCTTCCATTGGGGTAGAATGGGGCATCTAAAAATATCAAAAAAAATTTGAACTTTGATCTCAACAAAGTTATTCTTTGAACCAACACAACAAGTACATTGCTTCAAAGAGGGGCAAAATGTAGACACAAATTATTTTGATTGATATCGTGCACTCAATTTTGATTCACTAATGCCAATTCTTCCTTAATCACTTCTTTACTAACCAATTAATTGAATAATCCTTATTTAATTAATTCATCAAGACTCCTCTTTTAAATAAATAAATCATTTTATTTGATTAAATCCTAATGTTCCTCTTTTGATTAAATAAATCATTTTACTTAATTAAATCCTAAAGTCATCTCTTTTAATTGAATAAATCAACTTTATTTAATTAAATCTAATGTTCTTCATTTAATTGAATAAATCAAAATTATTTAATTAAATCTCTAATCTCCCAAATATCCTCTCATTTGATTTAAATAAATCTAAATATCTAAATCAAACGTCATATCAACTAAAATTCATCTAAGTTAATTAAATCCTAATTAACTCCTAACACTAATCCTCAAATCCTCTAGCTTTTGCAACTTGCACATGTAAATCAATTTATTTGATTTATTAATTCTTCTATTTTCATTCAAATGTGGCATATCCTTGGAATATTCCACCAATTTGAAATATCCCTCCTAAAGGACTTGTCCTCCAAGATGGCATTTAAAGCTCTTACATGTCCTTTTTATTAAGCCAAGTGGCATTAACTCACCTTTCATCTCTTCCTCCACAAGCCATCTTTCAAATTTCAAATTTCCACCTAATTGCATTTATTTGCACATTAATGAAAATGCACTCCACCTCTCTTCAATAATGTGTTGACAAGTGGCACAATGCCATTGGTCTATCTTTAATACCACATCCTTCATATTTTCAATTCCTCAATCCTTCTTTCCTTAAATGGAGAGCTCTTCTATTGATTTTTGATCCACAACTTGAAGCAAAGTCACTATCTATATATTTGAAGCAAAGTCCATCCATTCTCGTCAAAGTTTATCATAGCATTTCATCACCATAACTAGGTTATTGATAATTTTCATCAAGAATCACATTGTTCATCATCAAAGCTTGCAAGGAATTGGGAAATGGATACTTTCCACATCAAAGTAGCACCAATTCCCCCATGGGATGTTGGGTTTGAGTATTTGAATAGGATTTAAATGGCTTTCATTTGGTTTCTTTGCTTTATTTCTTGTTCATTGTGCTTTGAATGAATCTCATGGGGAATGCTATTTTAGATTTTTTTATTGACTAACATTGTGTTGTTTGTCCATGTTTGAATAGGTCTAAAGCTACCATTCATCTAAGCCATGAAGCACTATCCAAATGAAGCATTCCTCCATTCAAACATCTTATATTTTTGCAAGATAATCCTTGACATCCTTTGTGTGCTTACCATATCCATCCATCCACACACCTATCAAGGTATCCATCCATGGTATTCCATACATTGCTAGACACTAGGGGCAGATATTTAAATCTCACTTCGGGAATAAATATTGATCTATTTCCTCCAACTTATGTGGTGATCCAAACATTGGAAAACATGAAATAAAATTGGTCAAAGCATTGGTGAGCAAAAAAATCCAAATCAATAGCCCATGGAACATTTTGATGAGAAGATGTTCCTTATCAATTTCTATCTTTAATCAAATATCAATCCAAACAATCAATATCAGTCGCATCTAATGTGTGCTTCAACATCACATCAAATCATTCAAAACAATTTTGTTCCAAATCAAGCTTCAAAATCTTGATAAATCAAATCCAATCAATCCATGATCATCTTGGGATATCCTTTCCAATCCTTGTGTTGCTTAACACTATCCTTGCATTGTTGTGTATCCTCAACAAAGTTATCATCATAAATCTTGATCAATCAAATCCAATCAATCCATCATCATCATCATCATTACACCTTGGCCCTTTTCACAATGGGGGCTTGATCTCATTGGAAAAATTACCCCCACCTCATCCAGTGGACATAAGTTCATCATCATCACCATAGAGTACTTCATGAAGTGGGTGGAGGCCATTCCCATGACCTATATCACAGGAAAGTAGATATCCAAGTTCTTGAACTACATAATTTTTCGCTACGGTGTCCGTCAAGCCATTATCTCAAATAACGGGACACCTTTCAAAAATAAGGATGTTCGAGACCTATGCCAAAAGTTCAAAATCCAACATCGCTTTTCCACTCCATACTACCCCCAAGGAAATGGCTAAGCTGAAGCTATTAATAAGACCATCTTGAAATTCCTAAAGAAAACAGTCAATGACGCTGGTCATGACTGACACCTACAGCTGAATCCTACCTTATGGGTCTACCAAACAAGTATCCACACACCAACAAGTGCCACCCCTTTCTCCCTGGTCTACAGATTAGAAGCCATCCTCCCTATTGAGATCAAGCTCTCATCCCTGAGAATATCATTACAAAATCTCATTATAGATAAAGAATATTGGGTATCACAATTGAACGAGATGGAACTATTGGATGAGTGGTGCATGGATGCCTTAAATCATCTGAAAGTCTATCAGAACTGTCTCAAGAGGAGCTACAACAAGAAGATTAGGAGTCAAACCTTTTAAGTCAGAGAGCTTGTGCTAAAGGAGAATCAGAAAAATGTACCAAATCCAGACAACAAGGGAAAGTTTGAACCCAATTGGTTGGGACCCTTGATTGTCACAGCAAGCTACAAATCAGGAGCGTATTAGCTATCAATGCCTAAAGGGTAACACCTACAGGAGCCCATGAATAACTCCCATCTCAAAATATTTTATGCCTAATCTTACAAGGTATAAATCCAAAAATATAAAAAATATAAAAAAATATAAAAATAAAATAAAAATCAAAAAAATGATTGAAAAAAGTAAAGAAAAAAGTGAGAAAAAAAATTGTCCTCTAGTGAAAACCACTTTGGTGGCGCTTTGGGCAAGCACCTTGATGAAAACCTAGAAAACATGCACCTTGTGTAAATAAGCACTTTCCATCCACCATGATCTCTGTGGCTCATTCTGCATCATCCATCCATCACCCATGAGCGTTTGCATCATAGCTTGGTCTTGTGTTGATATCATGATTCCTCCTAGTACTACTCATCCCATTCCCAAGGTCACTTTGTCCTTCCTATATTAGAGTAGTCTATTGCATCATGTAGGGGGCATGTTCTTATACCTACACTGGGTCGGATTTGTGTATATTCTTACAATCTTCCAAAAAATAAAAAAATCCAAAAACATTCATAAAATTAAAAAATCCAAAAACATTCAAAAAATCAAAAAATCTAAGAAATAGGTCAAAAATATGTAAGGAAAATCAGATGCGGAAACAATTCTCCTAACGTCAATACCTCAGGAAAGAATGTAGATATACTTTAAATTTTTCAAATTACAGTTCAACTAAGATGCACTATGAAGTAAATAATAGAAATAAAGTATTTGACAATCACACAAGAACACTAGATATACGTGGGAAAACCCTTACAGGAGAAAAACCCACCACACCAAGAGAAATCACTTTCTATTACAGTAATGGAGATTACATACAAATGAAAGACTTTTCTTTTTGGTGTCTGTTTACAACAACATTCACCATGAACATTCTTTGTACAGGAACCTTCAACTTACAGTCTACACATAATAGAAATCATTTACTGATCATACAACAATCTGTCGAATCAACCAATCGATCACAATCTGCAATCACAGAGTATATCCCTATTGTTCCATGTCCATCGAGCTTCCTCACAAAACCATCAAAATGAACTGCCTTCTAATTGTTCAGATTCGGCTTCTCCTATTGGTCCACAAGACTCCACATAGGATGGTCAAACTGTCAACAAAATTTGCACTGTATTGGCATCTCGGTGAGACACTAACAGTGTCTCGCCGATGCCACATAACATTCATATCAATATCACCAAGAGTTGTTTCCATTGACAAGAGGTTTCACCAAGCTTACAACTTGTATCGGCTTCATATTTCCTTTCGCCAAGACTATCGCTCTCGCCATGACATCCCAACGAGCCTTCTTGTGTTACACCGAGCTCAGAAGACTATCGCTAAGGCTTCCTTATGTCACCAAGACCTCACATCGACGTTCTCCACATGTATCGCTATCGCCCAGACTCATCACTTTTGGTGAGACGATATATCAAAGCTCCATATGTCACATAGACTTAAATTTCCCATCGGCCAGACAATTGGTTTTCATCGAGACATCATACCGAGGGTTCAAAATTACTCTGAAGACTTAAGTCATACCGAACACCACAGGATAGTTGGAAAGACTTAACATTATCGCCAAGATGTCTCTTTGAAACCCTTTGTGTTACCTCGATGACCAACACTTGAGCCTCCGTCGGTGAGAAATTTGCACTTCACCAAGACATCATAACGAAATAACCATTGTTACTCCGATGAACCCAAGTGCATTCCCGACAGTGAGACTTTAACTATTCGCTGGGACTTCTCACCGAGCCACTAAAGGTTATCCCAAAGCCCATGGTCGCCATGAGTCTCCTCGATACATGATTGAATGGCCTGTCGGCCAAAGAACTCCACATGATAAGAGGTCATAGAAAATACACTATGTCACAGTGAAGGCTCCAAAGAATAAGCGTTCAACAAGACTTCTTCAAGGTCACAACGACCTGTTCAAAATAGAATGTATCAAAGCTGCTAGTCGGCTAGACATGATAGATGTCATACCGACTTTGGTCCAATGGAGGTTTTAGCCTATATCGATAGAGGCATAATTCCAACAATCTCCCACTTGACGAAGATCATACAGGTACCTCCAGAGCACAACATAACTTACTGAAAATCATGGGCACTAAGGCCCATCAAACTAGCACACCACCTGAACTTGTCTGTGCTCACTGGCTTCGTCAATGCATCTACAACATTCTCTAGAGTATCAACCTTTTCCAAACTGACCTTTCTATCCTCAACCATATCTCATGCAAAGTGATACTGTACATCAATATGTTTCGTCCTGGCATGGAAAGTTGGATTCTTTTCTAGACAAATTGCACTCTAACTGTCACAGAAAATTGTTATTTCTCCTACATCAAAACCAATGTTAGAACACAAACGTTTCAACCATACAACTTATTTACAAGCATGAGTAGCTGCCATGTATTCAGCCTCCATAGTGGACAAAGCGACTACAGCCTGCCGCTTGCTCATCCAACTCACTGCACCACCATTCAACATGAAAATGTATCCATTGGTGGACCTCTTGCTGTCAATTTCCCTTGCCCAATTAGAATCTACATAACCATGAATGTTGAGAGTCCTCTGTGATTCAACCGAATTCCCATGGTAGCACAAAGCAAAATATGAAGTACCCTTCAGATATCTAAACACTCTCTTGACAACACCCCAATGTGTTCTTCTTGGATTATCCATAAATCGACTAAGAACTCCCACTGCTTGGGAAATGTCTGGCCTTGTACAGACTATTACATACATGAGACTGCCAACTACACTAGCATAGGGTACACTGGTCATGTCCTCCATCTCAGTAGTAGATTTTGGATAGTCTTCAACAGATAGCTTCATTCCCTGCATGACTGGAACCACTAGTTGTTTGCAATCATTCATACAAAATCTCTCAAGAACAGTCCTGATATACTTACTCTAATCGAGCCATAGTTTTCTATTCTTCCTGTCCTTATTATCTCCATCCCCAGAATATACCTTCTTTTTTCCTCCCATAGATCCCCTCAGGCACCGTCTGTTCATTTCTAACAGCCATATCTCCCACTGGCATTCCCATCCATTCTGTTCGTGATCTCGATAATCCCAAAGAAAATATTGCCAATTTTGAAAAATTACATCTCTATAGATCAAGGACCCATGCCATTGATCTCTGACCGACAATTGTTTTTCTTTACCTTTCACCAGTGCCTGGATCGATTGATTTTCTTCAAGATCACCATGAAGAAATGTTGTCTTCACATCCATCCGCTCTCAATTCTCTGCTTCATACACCGCTAAGTGACAAAAAAGAAACTGATAGATGTTAGCTTCGCCGCCAGTACCATTTCTTACACCTGATTCCTCACCTGAATAACCCTTTGCAAACTGGGCCTTGCTCTGTACTTTTCTACAATCAGCCATCTAGAATTCTCAATTTTCTTCTTAAATACCCATTTGTAGTAAATAACCTTTCTCGCTTTATAAGTAAGTACCGTATCTGTTTCATTCTATTCCACGATGCCATCTCTTCATTCATGGTTTTCCCAAACCAAGAGTCCGACCAAACATTTAAATGCCTCTTACAGCCCTAGGCTCATCAATGCTAGAAATTGAAGCATAGGCACAAGTATGTGAATCAATCAAAGAAAGAACCCATACCTATCCGTTGTTTTCTTTCATGGGCTGATCCCCCTCACTCTGCTTCAAGGGCCAGAGACTCTCTTAAAACTTTCAACTCCGCTTTTCGAGCCTCCTCAAAATTTCTCTCTAAGTACATTTTGAATTTTCAATTCCTCTTTCGTGTAGGAGGAATTAAAGCTACATCCTTATTATTTTGACTTGACTCCTGGAATTATAGATCCAAAGTGGGAGTGCCTCCCCAGCTTCTCACGGTACAGCCAGCACTCTCTCACACATAACCCTTCTTCAGATAGGGATACCAAAGCTTGTATCCTTTTATGATAGTGCTATAGCCTATAAAAATACATTTGACAGCCTTGTTCTCTAGTTTAGATCTTTTCACATCCGACACATGAGCATATGCCTCATAGCCAAAAACACGAACATGTCTAAGAGAGGGCTTCTTACCAAACCATGCTTCCAAAGGTGTTTTCTCAACAAGAGCAGAATTTGGAGAACGATTAATTAGATAACATGCAGTAGATACAGCCTCAGCCCATAACTTCTCCTCCAACCCAGCACTACTCAACATACTTCATGCTCTCTCCATCACTATCCTATTGAACCTTTCTGCAACTCCATTCTGTTGTGGAGTATAAGGTGTAGTCTTGTGTCTTTTAATTCCATGGTCTTTATAGTATCTTTCAAATTCATCATAACATAATTCACCACCATTATCAGTCCTTAAGCATTTTATTTTTCTTCTAGTCTGATTTTCTACAAGGTTCTTAAATTCCTTAAATCGACTCAACACTTCTGATTTACTTTTCAAAAAATAAACAAATGCTCTTCTTGAATAATCATCAATGAACGACACATAGTATCTTGATTTAGACAAAGAAGGAACATCTACTGGACCAAATACATCCGAATGAATATAATCTAGCAAACTAAAGATTTATGAGGACTAGAATAAAAAAATGAAAGTCACCTGCGGTTAAGTTTCCATATATACAATGCTCACATAATTCTAAATTCGATTACAGCCTTCTCAAGCCCTCAACTGTGTTTTTATTCCTTCAAGGTTTTAAACTTTTTCTGTATTTGGGAATCCTATGATGCCAAAGCATAGTCTTCTTACGTAGAGTTTTCATCTTATAGAGTTTACATAATTAGGGACATTTCCCTCTTTACCTCCATGAGCAACTTTTAGTGACTTTCCAGAGACACTGTTACATTGAACAACCTGTGCATCCAGCTTGTACAGGGTACCAATTTGATCACCTCTAGCTAGCACCATTGAACCTCTAGTCATCTTGTAGCCATTTCTAGAGAACATGACTTGTACTCTAATATCATTCAGCATACTTACAAACAATAGATTTTGAGCGTACCCGGTATAGTACAACATCATTAATTCCCTTTATCACGCATCGTGAAATTGTATTCGAATCTTCCATCTACAACTATTCTGCGTTGAATCACTTGCTAAGTACATCTTTCCATGCTCATACTTCTGGAACCACTTAGCGAGATGTCATGGAAAAGGATGCCCAGACTGTAGACCAGCTGACATCATTCCAGGCCCGAGTAGCCAAGGTCGCAATGAAGGCTTACCATCACTATGAGAAGAACCATTATCGGAAGAGCTCTTCTTCTTCTTTTTCTTCTTTACAATCCTTTTAGACATGACTAATTTTCCCACAGTTCTAGCACTTCACCTTGGACTTCTTTCCAAGAGACTTTGATCTCCCCTCTGATTTTGATTTGGACTTCTTGTCCTTCTTCTTGTCTTTCTCATTTGGTCTTCCTCTGACAACAAGAGCTTCCTTCGCCATCTCTCGTGGTTGATTTCCTTCATCTCTTCTCTCTCGAGACAAAAAGAACCAACAATATCTTTCCATCTTGAACCGATGTTGTACTCCCCAATACCATCACCGAGATGATCCCAAGAGTTTAAGTAAATACAAGAATAGCATACAATGATCCTCCTCTTCAATTTTACACCCAAATGATGTCAGCTTGAGCTAATTAGCATACAGAAGAAGAAATGCATCAAATGATCAGCCATTGCACTCCTTCCCCGTGATTCTCAAAGGAATACAACTTCCCTCCCTAGGAACAAATTTTATTCAATTGCTGACTTCCCCTAATAAATAGAAGCCAGTCTCTTCCACAAAGAAGAGACAGTCTTCTCCTCATGCACATTCAGAAGTACTGAGTTTGCTAAACAGAGCCTTATCAGCCCCTTAGACTTCCTATCTGCAAGGTCCCAATCTTCTTGCTTCATGCCTGTAGGTTTAGTTCCAAACACTGCAAGCCACAGATCATGATCAACTAGAAGATCCTCCATCTTGAGTTTCCATAATGCAAAGTTACTGCCGTTGAACTTCTCTATTTCAAACTTTCCAGATGTGCTAGCCATCTTTGCCTATAAATAGAAATAACAAACTCTACAATACTCCCACTGAATATAATTGACTCAAAAAACTGAATGTACCCACAAGGATAACACAACTGGGCAGGCTCTGATACCACTTGTAAGGAAAATCAGATGCAGAAACAATTCTCCTAACATCAATACCTCAAGAAATAATGTAGATATACTTTAAATTTTTCAAATTACAGTTCAACTAAGATGCACTAAGAAGTAAATAACATAAACAAAGTATTTGACAATCACACAAGAACACCAGATATATGTGGGAAAACCCTTACGGGAGAAAACCCACCACACCAAGAGAAATCACTTTGTATTACAGTAATGGAGATTATATACAAATGAAAGACTTATCTTTCTGGTGTCTCTTTACAACAACATTCACCATGAACATTCTTTGTACAAGAACCTTCAACTTATAGTCTACACAGAATAGAAATCATTTACTGATCATACAAAAATATGTCGAATCAACCAACCGATCACAATCTACAATCACAAAGTATATCCCTATTGTTCCATGTCCATTGAGCTTCCTCACAGAACTGTCACAACGAACTACCTTCTAACTGTTTAGATTCAGCTTCTCCTATTGGTCCATGAGACTCCACATAGGATGGTCAAACTGTCAACAAAATTCTCACTGTATTGGCATCTCGGTGAGACACTAGCAGTGTCTTGCCGATGCCACATAACCTTCATATCGATATTGCCAAGAGTCATTTCCATTGGTAAGAGGTTTCACCAAGCTTACAACTTGTATCGACTTCAGATTTCCTTTTGCCAAGACTATCACTCTTGCCATGACATCCCAACGAGCCTTCTTGTGTTACACCGAGCTTAGAAGACTATCACTAAGGCTTCCTTATGTCATCAGGACCTCACACCGACGTTCTCCACATGTATCATTATCCCCCAGACTCATCACTTTTGGTGAGATGATATACCGAAGCTCCATATGTCACATAGACTTAAGTTTCCCATCGGCCAGACAATCGGCTTTTGCCGAGACATCATACCAAGGGTTCAAAGTTACTTTGAAGACTTAAGTCATACCGAACACCACAGGATAGTCGGAAAGACTTAACATTATCGCCAAGATGTCTCTTTGAAACCCTTTGTGTTACCCTGATGACCAACACTTGAGCCTTCATCGATGAGACATTTGCACATCGCCGAGACATCATAACAAAATAACCATTGTTACTCCGATGAACCTAAGTGCATTCCTGTCGATGAGACTTTAACTATTCGCTGGGACTTCTCACCGAGTTGCTAAACGTTATCCCAAAGCCCATGGTCGCCATGAGTCTCCCCGATACATGATTGAATGGCCTGTCGGCCAAAGAACTCCACGCGATAAGAGGTCATAGCAAAGGCTCCAAAGAATAAGTGTTCGGCAAGACTTCTGCAAGGTCACAACGACCTATTCAAAATAGAATGTATCAAAGCTACTAGTCGGACAGACATGATAGATGTCATACCGACTTTGCTCCAATGGAGGTTTCAGCCTATATTGAATGAGGCATAATTCCAACAAAATAGAGTCATCTTGTTGAACTACGGGTCTCTGAGCTCTGAACATAGGAAAGGTTGATCTTTGATCATCCCCTGAGACACTTAGGTCAGTCCTTTAGGAGTCCATCATAATAAACTGGCAATCCATCCATTCATATCTCATCAATAATTGAGTTTGTGTCAGTCAAACTATGTGGTCTCTGTGTGTATAACATAGGAAAGGCTAATCTTTGATGAACCCCTGAGGCCCCTAGGATAGGTCTTTAGGTTAGGTTCTTGGTCAAAATATCAGAAAACACCAAAACATTAGAAAACTTGAAAATACCAAAAATAGCATCAAAACATTTCAAAACATCAAAAACATCCAAATATTTGAAAAAATCCATTTGTCCCATCTTGCTTTCACCTGCAATAAATATCCACTCATTATAAATGGCTATCATCTTAACCTTTTGGTAAAACAATCATAAACAAGTCTAGTAGTTCAAAAGTGAAAAATCAAATGTCAAAAGTCTCAAGTCTAGGTCAGTAAGTAAAAAAATTGGTCAAGTCTTGGTACTGATAGCCCATCATCCAGTTTGTCCCAAATCATCTGATAACATCATGTCCTAGGATGCATACTTCCTACAATGGACATCAACATTAGGCATCACTGTAGTTTAGTCTTGGCTAGTGGTATGAAGAACATTAGCTTGTTTGTTTATTTGATATTTTTCTTTTGAATTATCTTATTGCGCTCATTCCAATGACCTCTTGATTGTTGATGTTATTATAGCGGCAGGAGATTTCTTTCTCCTTTTGAATTCAAATATAAAATAAACAATATGAAATTTTGAGGCAGACATGATAACTTATTTATTTCTTAAAGCCGACTTGATTAGAAGTCGCATCATTTTGTGTAAGGGCATCTCTTTTATGGAAGTAGCCGACTCTTCATGAAAAGGCATCTTGGTGTCTATATATTGAAGGGCGACTCACATTCATTTACCATCCAATTTAATTTCATGACAAGTTCGCATAATTCAGGGAGGAGTTCAAATTCATACAACAAATCTATACTTGCTTCAGGCACATCAATATTCATTATTGCTTGTGTATTTGCATCTAGAGAGGTGCTATAATTATTGCATCAATTTTGCCTAGTGTGTGGCCTAATTGTAAAGCAATTTGTTGCTCTTTTATTCAATACATAAGTGATATATTGTGGCTAGGTTTTTCTCCCTCAAGAAGGAGGGCTTTCCTAGGGTATATGCTGTGTTCCATTGTTCATGTGTTGTATTATTTCTATTTTTCTGTCAATTATGATCCTAAAACTAACATCAATGATGTCCAAACAAAGGGATTTAGAGAGAAAGGAATGGGGAAACGATCATTATCTTTTAGCTATTGTACTTGTTGGATGTTCTTGTAATATAACCTTGGTGTTGCATGCTTTGTTTGGCTTGTAGGGAGGGTGTTTTAGGTGTCTTGTTGACCACATAGGAAGGTTTTCCTTTCTATGGTTTGGTCCAAGATATTTGAAATATCTGAACTGCATTTTAAATAAGGTTATGTATGCCAGGTATGAATAGGAGTACTCCTATCTAATTTTTGAGTTAAAGTCCATCACAC
>VDFB02076961.1:0-15764 GCA_007258455.2 Sequoia sempervirens | reverse complement strand
TCATGGCAGACTTTTTGATGATTGGATTGACAGTTTAGTTGCTGCTGGTAAAACTCTTCTTGCAGATTTATATCAGTTGAGGAGTGAGGCACACAAACTCCGTCAGGGTATTCAGTTGCTGGATATTGCAGTTGCAGAGCGCTTGGCAAAGGATCGCGTTCTTGTATCTCAGTTATCAGTTGCATGCGATGCTTTGGAGGAGATCGAAGATCAAGAGAAAGTCTTCACTTGGAAAGAGCAGCACCTTCTCAGAATAGAAATATGTGAGAAAATCTCTTCCAAGTTATTTTCACTGAAGGATGACGTAGTTGGAGTGCTTGCACTTGTCAGTGGCTTCGTTGTTCAGATCCCGTGTCATTATCTTCTCGAAGATGGCACGTATGTTGAGTTGGAAAAAGTTCAAGCGGAATTCGAGAAGCTGATTTTTGACAGCCTTGAAGGTGAACCTAGGGCGCCAAAATTAGAGAATGTTTCAGTGATTGCAGCCAGTTTGAGAAAGGCGACTGAGGAATGCAAAGATGGTGTGCACACAATTACTGAAAGTGGCAGAGAACTAAAGAAGCAGACTGTTATTTTTAGCAGCATCAAAGTGCCAGATGACAGGGAGATCGATGAGTTCTTGGTCGAAGTGTTAGACCGAGTTGACATGGAGTGATCTGTCAGTTAGAACGTGCAGTTAATTTCTAGGGTTGAGTCCTGAGCAGCAGTTAACTTGACTTCCAGTCTTCAGTTCACTTGCTGATTTAACACATGCTTATCTCATCCTCAGAGTTATCAACACAGGAGTTAGGGTTAGGGTTTCCAGTTAACTGAAGGTAGTGGCCAGTTAACTTTGCTTTAAATAAGGACGTGCATGCTTGCACATTATCCAATTAGGTTATTTGTACCAGTTAAACTGAGGGTAGTTGCCCAGTTAACTGTATAGTTTACTTCATTAGGGTTAGGGCGCATGACTTGCATGCATTGCAAGAACTGTAGTGAACTCAAGGTGATTTTAGGGTTATCTACACCTTGATGTATATAAATAAGAGCTTTTGCTCATTTGTAAATAACTTTTGCTTGAGAGAGAAATATATGCTGTGCCTACCTTGCCCTCAATATTGCTCTTTATGGTATTTGTTCATGTGTCTTCATTATTGCAATTGATTGTTATGCCACATAGGGTTTCGAAAGATTATAATGCTGGATTCTTCCATAGTTTAGAGAAATCTGTTTTGTGAATCTTTTATTGTTATGATCGAACGTTATGCCACACAGGGTTTCGTAAGATTGTCATGATAAAACCGTTTTGTGAAGTGTTTACTATGCTGATCGAGTGTTATGCCACACAGGGTTTCATAAAGTTTTCATGGTGAATCTTCTCTTAGATTAGGAAAATCTGTTTTGTGAATCTTTTGTCATTACGATTGAGTGTTATGCCACATAGGGTTTCATAGAGATTTTAATGATAAAAGCTGTTTGTGAGTCTTTACTATGCTGATTGAATGTTATGCCACATAGGGTTTCATAAGATTATCATAGCAAATTCTCAAATCTGTTTTGTGCTTAATAAACTTGTTCAGATTGAGATGATAGTTGCGCCACCTTGCCTTCAAGTAGAGAATCTGAATGCGTTTATCGTCCGATAGTCATAACCTTGCTCCGTTTCCTCTTGCTCTGTTTTCCTGAGGAGATTGGATAGATATAAGTTGTAGTTTAGTTGATTTGCGAAACCAGAGAAAACTCAGCTGCAACGTGTAAGTTCTTTCAAGAAAGCCTTGTGCCTCTAGCAGCTGAAACAAAAAAGACAGGACATAGTTTTAGCTTATTTTCCTTTGCAAATACATTTGTCAAAGCATAACGAGGGAGCTTCCCCTCCATAATTTGAAGAGCACTCATTGCGTAGTGTGCATAGGCTGTTCATAACAACTTCTACTCCAGAGGTGTTAGTTGTTACGCCAACAACATCATAAAAAGTTAATATAACATTATTCCAAAACTTATATGCTACATTCATTCAAGAATTACATCAATAGAAGTATCAGACAAATGAGACAATCATTAGGACTCATTCAATTGATCACAAGAACAATTTGTTTTATTCATCTAAAAGATTCAAACATTACAATGTACTTCCTATGCAGTAGTAACTATACAATCGGGGTGTAACAAAATGTGTCTGTATAGAGATACTAATTGATGCGTTTCGTAATCAATAAATATATGTATGTCAATTTATTAAAGTCCTCCTATACAATGTAAGACAATCTGAAGATTAATGGATATTATTTGTCAATATCACAATAATGTTGCTTACAGCAATTATTGTGCCTTCTTAATGCTATTATGACTTTACTATGAGAATAGACTTCGGGCCAAAATCCGTTCTGCTAGTACCCACTGAGGATAGGAAGTTTGTGGAGGGAAAGGTTGGTAATTCAGTCAATTGATGGATGGTCCCAAGACCGGTAGGAAACCTTGAGGGAGTCCGATTGGAGATCGTTCACGCGCCCTTGGCACCGTAATTCTTCCATCCGCCGATTAGGTTAGGAAAGAGGAAAAAGGCGAAGATCTATTCCGATCAAGAGTAATAAGTCATATCAGATTATGATAGTTTATGCACCAAATGAGAATGCATTTATCTTATTCTTAAAATATTCAATCTGAAATGGTCTAATTTAATCGTGAACAAGGAACTATGTGCTTTGTTGATAATACATGATGTGTGGAGGTCTTCAAGATAAATTACATGAGCAAAATTATGAGTTGGTAAATATAAAATCCCTTATCCTGACTTGTGCATTTTATGTTTCTAGGACAAGTTTAATAAGGGGGCATTACAGTAGTTGGGAAGAGAAAAAGACCATCATGATAGGAGATACACGAAGGAAGAGTAGGAGGAAATTGCAAGGCATTTACTGCTCCCGGACAAAGTGTACATAGATCTTGCCGACCAAGCCAGAAAACCATCCGTACCATTAACATTGAACAAAGAAGAAGAGGAGAAAATGTCTATAGATGTATTGACAGAAATGTATGAGAACAACATATGTCGTATTGAAGAACTTTTACTCAAAAAAGAACCAAGAATTGAAGGAATTGAACCTAAAATCCTAAGACAAAGGGAGCATAGACAAGATCCCGAGGGTAACCCGAGTGTGATGAGCATAGAGGATGGAATAGGGGATTCATACGAGGCCGGGAGTGCAAGAGAAGCACCGACATGTATAAACTAAAACACTCCAGCCAGGTTCCAACCACAAAGGACATAACAGGGAAGAAGGATGGTGACCCCTCTAGCAAGTTCAAACATCGAGAGGCAAAAATTTACGAAGTTCATAAGAAATGGATCAGAGGATCTCGTACGACACTGCAAAACATGCGAAACAATATGTGTAGCCAATGGCAAGGATAAAAAATCCTACTAGTTGAGAGCATTCCCAACAACCTTGAGGGGTATAGCCATAGATTGGTATATGAAGCCTGAAGCAACCTCTAAAGGCACGTGGGAATTACTAAAAAAAAGCGTTTAAGAATTTGATTTCCTTCAAGACGACAATGAAGTTGTAGCAAAAATCTATAATACAAGACAAGGACGACATGAATATGTAAGAGCTTACAATCGTAGGCTTAAGGAACTTTTGGTAAAACTAGAAAACCAACCTGTAGACAGATTGAAGAAGAGATGGTTCATCGAAGGACTGATTCCTTCACTAAGGAAGAAGATAGAAGTTGTGCCATCCTCCTCCTATGTCGATGCTTATAACTAAGCAATGGATATAGAGAGTGAGGACAAAACATCTTCTTAGGGAAAAAAAAGACAAAGGAAGACAAGAGTTCAAAAGAAAGTAGTGATAACGAATCAAAGATTGTCCAAGCCTTAAGAAGGGATATGATGAGGATGATGAAGGAATTGAAAGCAAAGAAAGAGGCTACTAAAAAAAGTAAGGAATTGTGGTGTAGCAAATATAAAATAGGTCATATAAAAACAAATTGTCCCAAGAAGTTGTTTTGTGACATCTGCCAAGTACTAGGACATTCCATTAAAGAATTCCCATATAACCTAAAAACAAGGAGTACACAAGTGCTCTTTACACAAGACAAGCAATCTACCCCACTGAATACACCTCCAAAGCAACAAAACAACACCAATAACAATGCATCACCTAGTAGGTATCACAATAGGAGACGAAACAACAATCGGTTCAATAATAATAGTGGAACAAAAAGCATAATTTAGTACGACACCAAAGGAAGACCCATGATACAAAGCTGAAAATGCAACGAATAGGGACATTTCACCAAAGAATCATAACAATCAGAACAAAGGCTGGAATGTTATGCAAGTGGTGCAGCCTTGGCGATCATGAAGACACAGATTGTCCAAAACGAAAGGGCAGTATTAACATGATAGAAGTGGAAGGACAAGATGAGGCAATTTTGGCTATCACTAGAGCACAAACTAAGAAAGCTATATATCTAGACCCTCATACAAAGAACGAAAGACTCTGAGAAGCCGAGGAAGTGGAGCAAGCGATGGCGAACGAACAAAGGGATTCCAATGAAATAGCAAGTACCTCCACACGATCAGAATCTAACAAAAAAATTATGAGGCAAGTGCTACAAACCACAATACCCATAGAAACTAGAGACCTTTTACAAAGTATGCCACAATCGAGAGTGGCAATAACAAATCCAATAGGGGACCAGAATAAAAAACGTGAATGTACAAACACAAAAATAATAATAGAACCCCCACTACACGGAGAGCAAGTCATCGATCCAATGTTGTTGGCAATAAACATGGGGAAGAAACTAGCAGTTGTGCATATGCAAATCTTAGGAAAAACATTGAAAGTACAAATGTCAATGGAGGATCGGGAGTAAATGTATTGCAGGAAGTGTAATGTCCCCTTTTTCTGCCCTAAATCCACCCTATTTTAATAGTGTTTTTAAAAACTAGTATATATTATATACTATTAAAATATAAATAAGTTAATTAAATAAGTTAAATAAATAAATAAAATAAAATAAGAATACTCTATTGGGGTCAACCCAGATTGGAGGGAAATAAAAATTAAAAATTAAAAAATAAAATATATTATAAAAATAAAAATAAATAAATTAAAAAAATTAAAAAAAAAGAGGTTGGCCTTGTTAAGGTTATTTTGGGAGGGCTATAAAAGAAAGTATAGTGCAAGTCATTTGGCATCCATTCATATCATTTTTTCATTTGAAGATTCTTCTCTTTGGCTGCAACTTTGGTTGGGCTTAATTCCAAGGACAAAAACCCTTGTGAATATGGTGAGTTGGACGAAAACCTAGCTCATCTTGTGGAGGACTCATAACGGAGTTCTATTTGCACTTCATTGGAGACAATTGGAGGTTTGGAGCATCATCGCATAATCAGATTTGAAGATCAGATTTGGAGCAGCATTGTTGTGGCATTTTGTGAGCAGATTGCATTAGGGTTTTGCCCTAATTTGGAGCGCCACTTGGAGCAGACCTGAGCGTCCACCTTTGGAGGGTGATTTTGCATTATTTGGAGCATATTTGGAGCAGCAAACCCTAAGCACTTACCAAGGAGGAATTTTGCCCATCTAGGGTTTGATATTTGCAGACTATTTTAATCTTTGCATATATTTGGTATGTATAATCATAGTTTCAGATTTGATTTGTAAAGCAGAAATCTGGGCATATGTTTGGCATGTTCAAGCCCTTGAGTTCCTTGCAAAATCAGTCCAGAATATTCAGTTTTGTAACAGCAGAAGTTACCTACAGAAAATCAGATTGTGTTTTTCATGGTGGATTTCATGTTTGATATGAATATCAATTGGTAGCATCATTTGGCATGTTTATTTTTCATGTTTGGGCACTTGCATGTTCACAGTGATATTTTTTTGAAATCAGAATTTTAGGGCAGATCCCCATTGGGGATATTTCAGGAAGATACATGGAAATGTCTAAGGAAACCAACCCTCTGGCCTTTGACCTTCGAATTGGTAGGAGAAAATCAACATGGGATTAAACCATTAGGGATACTAATGGCACAAAAGGTAATGATCAAGACTCAACAATTCTTGTTAAAATTTTGTGGTTATCCCCTTAAAAAAGAAAGCATATGATGCATTACTGGGAAGAGGATGGCTAATAGCAACAAAGGCGGATCACAATTGGAAAAGGAACACCATCTCCATAGACAATAAAAGGAGGAAGTACGTCATCAACTTGAGAAATCAGGTGGTGAGTGAGGAGATTGCTTCATCCGATTTAAAGTCGGAAGGAGGAGAAGCATGGGCAGAAGAAGAGAAATATTTTATGGAGCCAAATGATGAAGGGATACTAAATCTCCAGCACTATTAGGAAGACGAGACAAGTTCCTTAAGCGAGCTTTTTCATTGGCAACTAGAGGATTATGAAATATTCTAGCAAGATTGCAATATGATATAGATTGGAGAAATTGAAGAAGAAGAAGACGATTAGACGACAACAAGCATGGTGTTCCCTCTGGAGTACAAGGAATATAAAGAGGGAGTGGCTAAACTAGACAATACACCAGCCCATAAATTTGAACAAGATAATAAAATATGAGGAGCCAACGATGAAGAAAGTAAACTTAGGAGAGGAGGGTAGTCCTCAGATGATCATGGTAGGAGATGATTGGGACCCAATACTCAAAGCTGCCACATTCAAAAAAATTATGAAGTACAAAGATACCTTTGCATGGACGTACAAAGACTCGAAGGGAATACTACAAGAGCCTTGCGTACACAAAATTTCCTTAATACCAAGACAACCTGTGCGGAAATGACCGTATAGAATGAAAAAAAATTACACAGCAAAAGTCCAAGATGAAATCCAAAATATGCTAGAAGTGGGCATAATATTCAAAGTAGAGACCAATGATTGGGTATCTCCAATAGTCACATCATTGAAGAAGGAACCAGAGAAAATTTGGATATGTGTGGACTTCAAAAGCCTTAATGCAGTAACTATCAAGAACCCGTTTCCATTCCCCTTCATTGATTTAGTCCTTGAGGAAGTGAGGGTCATGAAATATACTCCTTTATGGACGAGTTCTTAGGGTATAATAAGGTGAGAATAGCAGAAGACAATCTAGAGACCGCATTTGTGGAGGAGGATGGAGTGTACGCATATAATCGGATGCCATTCAAATATGTAATGCTTCAGCTACTATAATGTCCACTTTTCCTAGGCAGTTGTCAGTCGCTCAGGTTAGTCCATCACTTGGTCCTCGTGGACTGACAAGTTGGTTAAGGGCTCCTCTAAGGGCGTTTGTGACTGGACAGTCAACCATTTGTGCTCAATTGGTGTCTTCCCAGCTCAGTGTTTCCAAGGTTATTGTTGTGTACCTTTTGGAGCTCGATTTGGACACTTTATCCATACTATTTTTAGTAAGTCACAGGGGGTCAATGCCTTGGTCAGTTGGCAGTATTTCCATATCCAAAATGTTGGCGGATTCTCACCATGGATTTATATTGGCATTTATCATGGTCCTAAGTATTAAGTTTATATAATGTTAATAATAAGGTTAAATTAAAATATTTAACTTTATGAGTTATTTATATATTTTAATGACTTTATGATAAAGGTGAAATAAGGCAGGAAATAAATTAAATAAAATAATTTTAAATTGCCAACTTAGGCGTGGGAATTGGAGAGAGATATAAAAGCCATTTTGTGAGCTCATTTACACATTCATGTTTTGGAAAAAAATGATAAGGGTTTTTGCTGGTTGGACTGCAAATTCTGAAAATCTTGGCTTTATTGAGGACGAAAACCCTCATGAGGGACAATATGCTATAGGAGTAAAAGATCTCCCAAGGCTGCTTGCAGATAACTCCATACAGGGGTTGTGCTTGTGCTTCAAAGAATTGTTGTTCAGTTGTTAAGGGTTTTAATATCATAATATTATTTCTTCCTATCAGTTTGAGGGTTTATCTTTGTGCTCGCCGATTTGCACTGATTCCTTCATACTGCTAGTCGAATGACAGTGGCATTTATGTTTCTGAAGAATGCATTGAACTCAATTCTGAAATGGGCATGAGGTTTGGAACATTAATTTCTGATCATTCTAGAGCTGGGCAAAAGCATTAATCTGCTTTCCTAGTCTGGGCATGGGATCTACTGATATCCTTGGCATCGATTCATTGTTTCACCAGAAAGCGCCATATTTTGCTAATCATTGACTATTTATTCCTAACGTGGCAACTGTAATTCATACTACAGCCTTATGAAAGTTGTCGTACCATTCAAGAGGTAATAAGAATGGGGCGTGGCATATTTTGGAGAGTTCTAGGGTGAGCAGTGGTTTCCTTTCCTGGCCGCCAACTAGCTATTGCTGGGTAAAGGAATCGTTGCTTCTTTGTATGCTAATGTGGACCATTTTTTAAAAGGAATCGTGGGAGTTTCAAAGCTCTGTGTGGTTTCCAACATAGCATTGAAGAATGGACAAATACCACTGTCCATTTTGGGCTATTGTGGACTGTTATATGTCTCAGGTCAGAAAATGTAATAATCATTGAATAAATATTGCTGTGACATTGTATTTACTGTTATGAAAAACTTGTCAATTCATTTGATGTTAGTAGAATTTAAATTTCAGACTTATATTAATGCATTTGAGTCCCCATCATTTGGTTTATGCTCAAAATCAAACCCAATTGGTATTACACAAATTGTTTGACAAAATGTTTCATATGTCAAACTAAGATAATTGGAAAAGTTTCCAACTGGGGTAGGACATTATAGTGGTATCAGAGCCCAAGTTCCTGCCATCTTGTTGGGTGATTCAATAAAATTCAAATATGACAATGGGTTTCAGTAGGGTTGAAAATCATATTAAGAGGAGTTATGAACAGGAAGCTATCCAACTCTATGAAGAGCACCAAAGCATGCCTGATGGGTTTGAAACACATGTTTCCTTTAATGATTCCCTGAGTTTAGTTGTAACTTGGAAACCTTTAAAAATGGGCTTGGTAAAGTACATTCGAAAAATGATGGAAGAAAAATCAGAAGTTATCCTTGAAGAAGGGTTAGAGCAGGGAGAAGAAGCTCTTGTTTGTGACTTAAAAAATCTGTCATGCCCCAAGATTTAAAATACAAATAAATTAATAAATAAATAAATAATAATATAAATGTAAAAAATATATATTAACAATTTAATACTACAAATATAATAATATAAAATATAATATGAAAATAAATTAAAAATAAAAAAACATCAATAAAAAATATATATTAGCATAGTCACATAAGACCACAATGGAACTTCATAATACCAAGCAGCGATCCTGCCTAATATACAACAGTCAGCGATTAAGGTTTATAAGGCAACAATTAATAATAAAAAGCAACGATTAAGGCTGTAAGGAATAAGTGACTTTAAGCGCTTAAGTTTAGATAGTCAAAGACAGCGATCAATTGGTAAAACCAAGGGGTGTGCCTTTTCAAAAGGATATCACCTTGCAAAAGGGGCGTGTCTCCTCATCTGAATGAGAAGATGTAAATGGCAGAGTGGGGTATGGAAAGTAAGGAAGGAATATAGAAACAGTAGATATATAAATATGCAGATCGAACAAAGGTACAGGGAGATTTACGAGAGATATAACAAGTACATTAAAATGGAGGGAGTTCTAAGAGGAAATAATTATACAAAACCATCAATAGGAGAAATACATTTTTATTTTAAATAATTAAGGCAACTAATATCTCAGGATATAAATAAGGGTTATATATATTATGAGTTTGAAGGCAGTTATAAAGAAATGGCAGCAATCAGAAGTAAAGAATAATCTGCATTCAGAAATGCAGTAGGGAACGAATGGGAAGTCAATCAAGGAATATAACATAAGGATTTAAAACTGATTAAAAGGGCAGATATCAACAAGAGGTAGGTGTGAATAAGAAGATGGTGCAATGAGAGATATATGAAGACATAGGATAAATCAATAATAAGGGAAGTAAGTTTGATATAATTATAATTACATATATATATAAATATATAAGTTCATACGATGCAATTAGTAATAATTATATATGTATATTTATATATAAAATACATATATATATAATATATACGATTATGCAATAATGATGCTTGCAGATATTATTGAGCCTTATAAATAATTATGATGCTTTAATATAAGTATGGATAATAGATCTTTATTTACTTGATTTACACTAACAATATCTTGTGAGTATTAAGAACAAATCGGTTGAAAAAGAAAAAAGATACAGAGCAGCAATCAAAAGGAAACCAGACCAGTTCAGGGAAGCATATTGTTATTATCAGAAATACATATATAATCAGAGGTATATTAGATATTTTCTGCCAATCATTGCTTTACATATTTATATATCTTGCTTATGGATAATAAATAATATTTTAGTACATGTTCTTGTGATAAAATATGTGATATGCTTGATTGTCCGAAACCCACCTTGTGGGAAGGGCCTGGGGTGAAGTGGTAAACAAGGCTAAGTACGTGCACTTACGCAGAGAGCCAACAAAGCCCACTTGCGACCTCCGCCCAATTCCACAAGATGGCAAGTGTCTTTAGGGAGTTGAGACATTGATGTGGAAGGAAGGTACAAGCCTCCAAGGGAGAGGGTTGTGGTATACACCCTCTTAGGCTTGGTATGGAAATGGCTTCGGGCGGACCCATCATGTCCCTTCTCCCAAAATCCTAATACGCTTGCATTAGTGATAATCTATGGATGTGATGTAAGTGCCTAACTCTAACAAGTAAGCATAAATATATAAATATATCTTGCATATATTGTTCATGTGGTGGTTGCAGGATTCAAACCCACGATTGCATTATTAAACAGATATTTTAATTGGTAAGATGAATCCTAACCCTAGTTGCTGCAATTTGTGTTCATAGGCGAATTCTAGGGAAAATCAAGAGAGGGACATTACAAAATCAGTCAACATGCACGGAGATTGACAAATCAGAAAATCAGTCATCTATTGCAACCACATCCAAGGAGCAATCTTCATTTGAAAATGCAATTTCTAGTCATGGGAAAGATGTTGCAGCAGGTGATGAAATCGGTTTTCAGTATGATACACCTCATGGTTTAGCACCTAATGATGGGCATGATGTGGGCAGATATGATGGAGCCTTCAAATCAGCTGATGATGATGGTTCTACATTTAATTTCAATATGTTGATACAAGTGGTGTTTGGTTTGAACCCCAAACTAATCCTATGGAGGGGAGTGACTATTATGATGCCCGTACTTGGGAGTTGGAGAATGATTTATTCACAAAGAGCACCAATCATGACGAATACAGTTATCACATTTTCCCTAGGAGTGATGGCCCCTACATATGATATGGATCCTGTTTGGGATGGATCTACTTTTGACCATACTGCTGTTCCAACTTCATCTACACAGTTGAGCATGAGGGACGACATTGATGACATTGATGGTATGGTTATGAAATTTGATAACAAATCTGATTTTGTATTGCAAGGTGTTGATTACAAATCAGAAAATTTGAATAGGGTTGATAGGTACCTCCCATGCACCCTCATTCAGAGTGCCCATTAACCATTCTTATTTCTTAAACCATCCATTTGTTTGGCTGGACCTTTGTTTTCGTGCTGTCGTGGTGGTTGGTTGTTGTGGGCGCCACCCTAAAGTTTGGGTCCCTCGTTCATTAAGTATGGTTTTGAGTTGGACCATCCTTTGTTTCTATCCACCTTCACCCCCAGGGAATCAAGTATAGCTTAAGCCTCCGTGTGGAAGGATAATCACTACCTTGATCCAATCTGAACTACAATGAGCTTCCATCCTTGATTCTTTCCCTATGACCGACCTGAGGCCAGACCCCATCGACCTGCAGGTGGGGTCTGCCCTGGGTGGTGGGGTCTACCTTGGGTGGGCGGGTATAGTTGTGAAAGGCTGTTTTTAAAAAGAGAACGATGATCTGGTTTAGATATGAAAAAACTTCATCCAATTCCCAATGAAGACACTACCTCCGACAACTATAATTCGGGATCTGACTCGGGCTCTTTCCTATCTACGGAAAGTGGGTTTCTCGTCTCATAGACCAATGGATCACGAACGGCAGATACTTGGTTGGGCTCCAGCTCGAGCTCTTTCCTATCATTTGGCAGGGCAATTGAAGGTAAATGAAGACCAAATTATTGTAGCTTTCAATCATTTTGATGACACTCATAAATTGATGGCAAAATGTTGTTGGAAGTCTTCAGAGATACATAAGGACCTTGATGGAGAACTTTCCCTTTTAGATTTTCAGGCACTCAAGGAAGAATTGGTGAGAATGAAGTCACATTACCTACACCTATTGTCCGATAGAGATCACCTTCTCATGCTTGGTGGGATCTATTTTGATGTGCCGAAAGGGAAAGAAGAGGAAGTTGACAAGCTTTCCTATGAGCTTAAGGTCACGGAGGATTCTTTGAAGAGCGCACTCAGATGGCCCTTCAAGAATCAAAGATGCAGATTATGAGTTCTATGAGGAATTGAGCTTGGCTCAATCATCTTCATCCACAACAGAAATCCAATCTTCTATGGCTGCCATAACACCTGTGGATGAGAGTGGTACTCATGGTTTGAGGGGAGACCCCCTTATAGTGGTCAAGCACGAGGAGGTTTCAGATTTGCACAATTTGTAGGACAGGTATGACTCTAAATTTCTAAGTATACACACATCTTGCATCACGGGGATCATGAGTCACCTTTGTGGGAGATCCAATTGAGGGCTCAAGACATAGATATGGCTGAGGTAGTGGTGCATACACCTGGGGGACTAGCTAACAGTGAAGTTCATGCGTCCACAAGTGACAAGGGGACAAGTCTCTATATTGGCGATGTAGAGATTGCTATTGGTACATCTGGTGATGAGGAGGCAGATTCTTGTGAGGCTAGCGTGTTGGATCATAACGTTGTTCCATTCTTCTTACATGAGGATTGCAGGGCTTCATCTTGTGGGAGCATGTCTCTTGCATTTGCTAGAAAATCAAGGTATTGGTTGAGGCTGATTATAGACATGAGCCTAATGAGTCACAGGAACTTAAGGAACAGCTAAAAGTCACCGACGATATGGTTGTCCAAACTTTAACTCGCTTTGACAGCACGCACAAGTTTATTGAGTACCTCCTGTGGTCAGCTCAATTGGAAGAAAGGAAGAAAGGGGTAGTAGTTGGAACCTCTATATCAAGTCTGCAAACTATCAAGCATGCCCTAAAGGGAATGAAAGCAGAATACCTCCATTTGCTCTCAGATAGGGACATAGCCATCAAGTTTGCAAAGGGCTTATTGTAAGAGACCGGGTGTCTCTCGACCCTGACTTTTGACGGTGAATGCAAATTTTTGTTTGTTTTTGTTGTTTTTGATTTTTTTGTGGTTTTTTGCAAATAAAGAGATAATGCAATTTTGCAAGAAATACTTGGAAAATTGAGATAAAATACCAGAGCTCTAAATATGAAAGAATACAGTTTAAAATCAGATGCCAGATGATTTATTGATCTTTCAAAACAATTACAACTGCGAGATTCAAATCATGCAAGTAAAAAGGCAAGCTATTTATTGAAGAACCTGAATGAGCTTGCAGTCGCCTAAAAAGGAGCATGAGATGGTACAGCTGAATGAAGTAATGCAATCTCCCACCTCGAAATCAATGCAAAAGCTCCAGAAACCCTAGGCGTCCAAAATGATGAAGCCAAAAGACCAAAAGACAAGGCGTCTTAGCTTGCAGGAAAAGTATGGCCCTTGCTGCTATAGAAGTACGGCCCAAACCAGCAATAGAGAAATCCGTACCACCTTGAAACTTGTGCCAGATACTGAGTAAATCACTGCCAATGAAAAAGATTCACTACTGGAGATAAATCGGCCCAAACTCTGATATAAAACTTCACAATAGGCTCTGTAATGACCTCTGAATGAAGCCACTCAACTGACAAGCTTCAACTAGTATTTCACAGCCTCAGTATGTCCAATTTTGAAGAGGGAACGTTCTCCAAAATCCAATGTTTGCAAAAACCCTTGTTTCACAAACCGCAATGCTCTCAGAGAGAAATAATGACAAATTAGAATAGTCATGAATAATGAGTTTGATTTGCCTTGAAGTAAAATATATATCTTCTCTCAAGAAGTCGACCCAAAAAAGCAAGTAAATGAGCATTTAAAATATTAATTAAATTGCCCCTCTTGACTTAGGCTAATTAATTAATAAAATGGCGTCCCTTTTTAAATGAGTATTAAAACTCATTTAATATTAATTTCTCTCCTTTATTATAAAATATTAAATACTTTATAATTTGCCATTAATAATTAATTTAATATTTCATTAAAGTGACTTTATATTATAAAGTTAAATTAATAACTTTTAATAATTATCAAATGCTCCAATAATCATTGTTTGCTCATCAAATCATCAAACTGGGTCGAAACTGAAATGACCAACTGAACCAGGTGCCCTGCCAGAAATAGAAACTCTTGCCTGCCTGACTTACTATAAATAGTAAGTGCCTAAAATATCACTCTGGAAGTGTCTGCCAAGGCCCAAACTTGAATCAACTGATGGAGTAATGTTCCCAAACGCAGGATAACTGCCACAAGTACCCCTCTAAACACATATGTCAGCCTATGAGGGTCTGAATGATAGGCTAACCCCTGAATCAATTGTACTGCCTAGGAAGGGGACATTACAGTCTGCCCTCCCTGAAATTGCTTGTCCTCAAGCAATCTCAACTCCGGATGCTGTAAAATCTCCTTTGACTCCCATGTAGCATCCTCAACCGGCAAGTCTCTCCATTTAATCAAATACTCTCTGATAACCCGCCTCCGAAGATGTCTCTCTCTAACATTGAGGATGGCCTCAGGCACTAACATCAACTTCCCCTCATCATCAAGGGGTGGCAGTACTGGAGAGGGAATCACATGCTGACCCAACACCTTCTTCAAGCGAGAAACGTGAAACACGTTGTGAACCTTGCTATCCGTCGGTAAATCCAACTCATATGCAACCTCACCCACTCGTCTGATGACTCGAAATGGACTGTAGTAATGAGGTTTCAACTTCTCTGCACCACTCTTCCGCAGAGTGGACTGACGATAAGGCTGTAACATGAGATACACCATGTCACCCACTGCAAAGGAACGCTCAACTCTTTTCTGATTAGCATACTGCTTCTGTTGATTTTGTGCTCGCTAAATATTGTCTTTAAGAGACCTCATAATATCCTGTTGATCCTATAACATATCACCTGCGCTAGGCACTCTGCTATCACTCAACACCAAATCAAAAAAGTTGGGCGCCTTATACCCATATAATGCCATAAAGGGCGTCATCTGTATAGTCATGTGGTGAGTAGAGTTATAACAATACTCACAGAGGTATATCCACCTCACCCAAGCTCTTTGTTATCCAGCTATATAATTACGCAGATATCCTTCCACCCACTTATTGACGATCTTCGTCTGCCCATCGGTCTATGGATGGTAGCTAGTGTTAGGTGTCAGTTTGGTTCCACAAAGTCAGAACAACTCTTGCCAAAAGTTGCTCATGAACCGACCGTCTCTATCGCTGACTATAGTCTGAGGCAAACCATGTAACCTGAATACCTCTCTGAAGAAGAGCCTTGCAGTCTGTGATGCTGTGAATGTAGTGGCGATCGGAAAGAAGTGTGCATATTTTGTCAGTCGATCAACAACCACGTAAATACAATCTTTCCCTTGGGCTTTCGGCAAGCCCGTGATAAAGTCCATTGATAAACATTCCCACT